>WSYH01018158.1:0-11241 GCA_036426205.1 Ascaphus truei
CGCAGAGTCACGCACACGCAGAGTCACGCACACGCAGAGTCACGCACTCGCAGGGTCGCACACTCGCAGAGTCACACAGACTCACGCACACACGCAGAATCACGCAAACATACATGCAGAGTCACACACACACATACACGCACAGTCACGCACACACAGAGTCACGCACACGCAGAGTCATGCACACGCAGAGTCACGCACACGCAGATTCACGCACACTCATACACACAGAGTCACGCACATGCACTCATACACACAGAGTCACACACACACACGCAGTTACACACACACATATACGCAGTCTCACACACAGACACGAAACAACATTAGAGACAAGCGCTATGTCCGTGCTCAGAAAAATGCATAATCCTTTGACAATGGGCAGGGAGCCCGAAATGTGTCAGAGTACCTCTAACAGCGCTATGTGAACATTGTTTTGCAAGATCCTAAATAAAGAAATAATTTTTATCTACAACGTGATCCAGCCACCGTTGTGTTCTTTTGCTTTACATTACACAAGCTGTGCACTGCCTGCATGTCCCTCCCAGGACACAGCCTTCACACACAGACACACAGAGTCACACACATACACACGCAGAGCCACACACATACACACTCAGAGTCACACACATACACACGCAGAGTCACACACATACACACACAGACACGCAGAGTCGCACGCGTGGAATTCACAGTTAGTATAAATATATTAGTCCCGAGCACGTGCGTTCACTTTTGTGTTTTGTCACTGAAATTGTGTTATAGTTTTAATTCAAAACATCACCATCACAAATAAAATTTGTGTGACAAAAGACAAAGAAGTTTCACTTAAAATGCACATGCTCGGTGGCGCATGCGCGAAGCCAAGGGGAATTGAAGCCTAGTGTTCTAGCTCCCTTCACACCAGCACAAATATCAAATAAACGTTGCACAAAAAGTGATTTTTTATCCCCACCACAGCCCGATTCACTGAGCGGAACACAGTGGGATACCAACCACAGCAAAAGCCAAGCAAAAGGGCCACTCGGTCACTGCCTATTTTAACAAAAACACTGCGGCAGCAGCAAAACGCAGGTCCGACATACCCGCACCAAATATGCCGTCCGACTCCGACAGCGAGAGGTCTGCACAGAGACCGGATGACCAAGAACTGGAAAGAACCTCCGTGAATTTTGCAGGGAGATGAAACAGTTCTTCCGTAAAGAACTATGGGACCTACGACGGGACCTGGATGGGCTGAGGGAGCGGACCGGAGCCCTGGAAACTAAAATGGACGACAACATAAGGGGCACACTAATCAGAATAGCAACCAGAAGGAAAAGGGAGAGAAACAATAAAATTGTGGCACTCTAATCCAAACTACATACCCTCATGTCAGGACACAAAGAAAGATCAGACCCCCAGGCTCTAATAGAGATAAAAAATACCAAAATTGAACTCAACCTACTGATGGCCTCTCAGGTGGACAAATCCCTGAGTAGGTCAAAGAGGAAATACTATGAAAAGGCAAACAGTCTAGATACCATGCTAGCATGCAAATTAAAAACCAAGCAGTCAAATTATAATATACAAGCGATCCGCTTAAAAAACGGAACTTCCACAGCCAACCCTAAAAACATAGTCGAGGAATTTAAACAATTCTATGAAAACCTATATAATGAGGAAAAAGTGGCACATAACTCTAAAACTACAAGAGCTGTAGAAGCTTTTCTGGCAAGCTCAAACCTGACAGGCCTAAGCGAGCTGGACAGAGAGGTCTTGGGAGCGGAATTCACATTAGAGGAACTGTCCCAGGTCATCAAAGACCTCAAGCCTTCAAAGGCCCCCACCCCAGATTGCTTCTTGGGGCTCTACTAGAAGAAGTTCAGTAAGAACCTAGCCCCATGGTTGCTCAGAATGTTTAATGCTGTTTTAGCGGGAGCTCCATTTCCGGAGCGGATGCTCCAGGCATCTATATCACTGATTTATAAACCAGGAAAAGATCCGCAGGATTGCAAAAGTTATCGTCCAATCTCCCTAATTAACACAGATATTAAAATTTACGCCAAATTACTGACCAATAGATTGAGTCATATCCTGCCCAGACTGATACATCTAGATCAAGTTGGCTTTATTAAAGATAGACAAGCTGCGGACAACACCCAACGAATAATTGATCTGGTAGAGATAGCCAATATTCAGAAGATACAAATTATGATGTTAAGTCTGGATGCAGAAAAAGCGTTTGACAGGATTGACTGGCCATACTTCTGCGGCCAAGTTTATTCGAGCATTTGCCCGTTCTTGGCCGCAGCAGTATCCTGGCGCGCGCCGGAGGGTGACGGGCGCGCGCCGAAGCAGCGGAAGAGCGCCCTCCGATCGGGGCGCTCTCCTTACCGCTGCCGGGTCCGCCGGGTCCCCCGGAACCCCCTGCCGCCGTCCCGCGATCGCGGGACACCAGGGCTCCCTCGGGGAGCCCTGGACGCGCGTGCAGGGGGCGCAGGCTCCTGATGACGCGTGACCGCGCGTCGGTGACGCGCGGCATGCCGAGGGGCGGCCACTAGCAAGCCGGGAAATCTCCCGGCTTGCGGAACCGGCCACACTTTAATAAAGTGTGTCGGTAGTGTACTTAAAACAGACGCTTGGGGCCTTCGGTTTTGGGGAGCGGGTGAGTGACGCGATAATGTCGCTATACTCGGGCCCCGCTGCTAGGGTTATACACCAGGGCTTCCCATCAAACATATTCCAAATTAAAAGCGGCACAAGACAGGGGTGCCCATTATCTCCCTTCCTATTCGCCCTATGTATGGAACCTCTAGCAGCACAGATCCGTAACAACACGGATATTTCAGGGATTACTATACATTCGGAATCCCATAAGGTGGCCCTGTACGCTGACGACATCTTGCTATTGATTTCCAAACCCCTTACATCTCTGCTGAACCTATTTGATCTGTTAGAAAAATTTCATAGAATATCCGGATTCATAATAAATCAAACCAAATCCGAGGCACTGAATATAAGTCTCTCAAAAGAAACAGAAAAAATATTGAGTCTGAACTTCAATTTCAATTGGCAACAAAAACATCTCAAATACCTAGGAGTCCACATCCCTAAGGATTACAAGGGCATCTACGAAGCAAATGATCCCAAATTGATTCGTACCTTGAAATTGGACCTAAGAAAGTGGATGCCCCACAGGATCTCCTGGATAGGTAGGATACATAGCGTAAAGATGAATATCCTCCCCCGTATCCTCTATCTATTTCAGACATTACCAGTGCCACTGAGACTGAAGGACATACTCTCACTTCAGTCTGAAATCTCCAACTTCATATGGGGAGGGAAAAAAATGATGGTAAACAAGACAATTATGAAAAGAACCACCCGGACGGGTGGCCTAGCGGTACCTTGCCTGTTATCTTACTATAAAGCGGCGCAATTGTGTCAACTCACACAATGGCAGACTAACCCAGCACTGAAAAGATGGGTAGATCTGGAAAAAACGGTTTGCTCCCCATTGGAGTTAAACAATCTGCTTTGGCTACCTAAAACAGCTACTAGGCTTGCTGGACAGCCGCTTTCCTCGATGGCTAACACATTGTCGGTTTGGGAGACTTCCAAATTGAAACACGCATTAATCTCTAAACACTCACTGATGTCCCCGCTATGGGGCAATCCTGACTTTGCGCCAGGTCTAGTGGAAGGTGCAGCAACTAACTAGAGAAAATATGGAAACCTTAGGTTAAGAGATCTGGAAGGTAGACAAAGCAAAATCAAATCATTTGAACAAATCAGATCAGATAAAAACATCCCACCCTCTGAATTTTTCTGATACCTCCACATCAGAGCGTACTATAACAAAAATTCACCCTACTCCCCCTTAACTACATTTGAAAACCTATGTTTGACAGAAACAGACACACGGGGACTTACATTGCAGATGTATGAGGAAGTGGTCGGTTCGGGGAGTGCACAACAACAGCAAAAACCGACGTATAGAGTCAGATGGGGAACAGACCTAGGAGAGGAACTGGAGGAGGACGACTGGTCGGCCATATTAGAAGCGACAGCTAAGAGCTCGATCTGCACAACTTTGAAGGAGAATGCAAATAAAGTACTGATGAGATGGTATCTCACCCCACTAAAATGATCAAGGTTTGTGCCAGGATACTCCCCGCTGTGCCCAAAACAGTGTGGAGAATCGGCCGACCTGTTATACATGCTGTGGTCGTGCCCTCGAATCTCACCAATTTGGGAAGAAATTAGAAATTGGATCCAGAGGATTTTTGACCTCGCAATTCCCCCAGACCCGTGGCTGTTTCTCCTGAACAGACCATGGCTGGGCCTCTCCAAATCCGGAAACAAACTAGTTGCACATTTCACGACAGCAACGAGGTGCAAGATCACAGCATTGTGGAAAATACCTGAGATCCCAAATATTCCCAAGATTTGAAATAGATTATGGTACGTATGCCAGATGGAAAAATTAACGAGTTTAGTTAATGACACTGGCACCAAATTTCTAAAAGTTTGGACGCCTTGGTTGGCCCAGACTGATATCCCAGGGATAGAGATAACCACAATTTGGTAATGATAGTCATAAATGCATTCTCACTCAAAGCGGGGGAGTTTGCCCCAGCAGACCTTCTGATAACGCACTTAGAGTGGATATAATCTAGGAGATCAAGCAAGCAAACCCGGTAGACCAAACAGATGAATACCAAGGTGGAACTGACATCGTACTAGTCATGGTAGTAAAGGGAGCTTGCGCCTCTGGGCTTAGCACCACCCCCCCTCCCACCTCCCTCCCTTCCCCATCCCTATTTTGATCCTAAGTTTAAATTGGCTACTGTATCTTATTACTTCAAGGAAGCTATGTTAATGTTTACATTGTTCATGTATAAGGGAGATATTGCAAGTATCTTTTACTTATGTGATACAAAGGATGTTCTCTTTTTGTACAATGCCATACTACTTGTATTGACAAAAAATTTCAATAAAATTGAAGTTATATAAAAAAAACCAAAATGCACGTGCTCGGCACACACACTTTATTTATGTGAGTGTTCTAACTTTACGATTTTTTTTTGTTTTCTACTTTAATTTTCTTTCTGTGTGATGCTATTGAGATGAGCTGTCCTCTGACCGTGGCCTTATGTGCCTCCCATACTATTGGTGATTCTACAGAACCATTGTTAACATGAAAATCATTTTTAAGCGAGTCTCCAATTTGTGTACTAATCTCTGGGTAGTTCAGTAATGAGTTGTTCATCCTCCAATGGAATGATTGAGTCCTGGAAAATGGGGGATCTAACAAAATCGCCGCCAGGGTGTGGTCTGAACCCCATGATAAGCCCTATGTCTCAATGGACTAATGCTTCCAAGATATTTGGGGATACAAATATATTATCAATTCTGGAGTACGAATCATGTGGGGGCAAATAAAAAGAATAATCCCTCTGTCCTTTATGTGAGCTACGCCAGGCATCCCACAAACCATATTCTATAAGTAACAGTCTACATTTCTTTGCTACACTATATGTCAGAGCAGAGTGTGATTGCTCTGAGTGGGTGGACTTGTCCATATCCGGATCCGGTACCATATTAAAAAGTCACCTCCCAAGATCAGCAGCTGATCTCGGCTATCTCCCATAGATTCCCGTGATTCCATTAAAAAATAATCGTGTCCCTCGTTGGGCGCATACTGTAGATATTCACTAGCGTAATATGTTGGCCTGCGAGAAGCGCATGAACCACGAGGGACCTCCCCCATTGATCTCCCTTAACCTCCAATGCCTGGAACGGAATATCCCGTTTAATCAGTATCGCAACCCTACTTTTTTTGCTAGTAAAAGAGGAATAAAATGCTATAAGGTATGTCCCGCTGAAAGGGTTTGGGGGCTCCTGGGTGTCAAAATGCGTCTCTTGGGAAAAAAAACTATCTGCTTTCAGATTTCTAAATTCTTTAAGGGCCAATCTACGCTTACCATTACTGTTAAGACCGTTACCATTCAGGAATATTAACTTCAATAGCGCTTGACTAGTCATTTCCAATGTCGTGTGTCTCTCTCTCTCTCTCATGTGAAAGTTGTGAGCGAAAAACTTTAAAGTTGTAGTGAACAGATGGAAATAAAAAAAAAAAGGGTAAGGAACTTCATCCCTCCGGGAACTTGGGGAAAGACAAAAACAACAAAAATTAAACTATAAAATAAGATGTGTATAACCAGCCATTCATCCCAAATTTGAGGCCAGACCCTACGTGGCCTGTCCTTGCGGGCATATGGCCCTACTGGGGGTGACCTGATGTCGGGCATGAAGAGCTCCCACCCATCCCACACACCCCGCCTCCGTCTGCTCTCACTCCCCTGACCGCACCCTCACTGTAGCCTGCTTAGAATATAAAAGAACTTAGTAGACACATCAATTCCTAACAACCGTGGAAACGATAAACAAATAAAACTTTTTGTATTAAAATGCACTTATTTGATTCTACAGTGTCCCGGATAGGAATATAAAACAGGTTTTGTATTTTATCTTTAAATGTTCAATGTCTATTAACGTAAATTTTCGAGCAGAAATTGCTCTTGGCTTTCAATGAGGCTTAATGTCATTTGTGCCTATAAACAGGAAACCAGCCCTTCTAAGTCTTTGGGCCAAGACCCCCTCACCCACCGTCGGACCAGTCAATCCGCTCGTTCACCGGGTTCATCCACCGATCAGCTGTAACAAACCGGCACCCAGGGAATGGGCAGTAGACTCCAAATCGCATATTACCAGAACTCCCTCCTACTGTCTCTGTACGTTCTCCCTACCTACCAATTAGACTGTAAGCTCCTCGGGGCAGGGACTCCCCTTCCTTAATGTTACGTTTATGTCTAAAGCACTTATTCCCATGAACTGTTATTTATATTATCTGTTATTTATTTGATTACCACATGTATTACTGCTGTGAAGCGCTATGTACATTAATGGCGCTTTATAAATAAAGACATACAATACAATACAATACAATACAATACAATATAAAACAGTCCCTCCAATAGATTGTAAGGAATATAAAGGGAGACAGGGGGAAAAGCAGAGGGAAAACAAACATAGCTACATATCCGGAATAGACTTCTCTGGGTCGCAGAATCGTTGGTGTGGGAGACGGCCACAAACTTACTGGGTCTTCCAAAATGTTGATGAACAACAGGGGGACTCAGCCGGACCCCCTCAAGGACATAGCCAGTCTTGGCTCTTTCCTCTCCAGGATATCGCCCCCTCGGCCGATCGTTTGTCATCTGTGTTGTCATCCTTAGATCTTTGCTGCTCACCCGATCCATCCCTGGGGGCCAGATTTAACGCCGACAAGAAAGATGCAGATTCCTCAGGGTAACGGTGCGAGATCTGTCTGCCTTCATGGTTATTAAATGACCAAGAATAGTCACATAAAGGAATCCCACTAGTTTGCACTCAGCCTAAATTACAACAAACAGTATTAGAGGGAGCTCATTAGTCCCAGCATACACTTGATGCGGCAACCAGGGGGGATAGAAACTCAAAAACAATAACATTTTATTAAGTGCTTACAACTCTTCTTTTTTTTTTTTACCAATCTTTTTCGTTTATTGGGGTTTTGCAACACAAATACAAACAGTAATAGCATATTATCATTGACAGTGAAGTCATATGCACCTGACTGCGGATTGTATAAATCAACACCAATAAACTGATTTTCTCTTTACTTAAAGATGGGTTAAAGGGGGAGACAAAGGGAGGGAGGAAGAAGGGAGAGACAGAGAGAGAAGGGGTTGGGGGGGGGGTAGGGGGGGTAAGTGGAATGTAACGAGGCAGTCGACTCCAATTCCGGTACTCTCTTGGGGTTCATGTTAGAGCTAGGATCTGAAGGATCTGTGGGGGGGACGGCACCCGGCCACGGTTCCCAGATTTTGTAAAATTGAGGCATTCTTTGTTTCAGCATGGCTGTGAGTTTTTTCATGCTCATGAACATGTTTATTCTATTGACAACTGTACTCTTGGAAGGTGCTTTTACTTGTTTCCAGGCCGCTGCGATTGAGCACCTGGCGGCAGTTGGGATAGAGGAGATCAGCCTTAACATTGGGGAGGGCAGGTCATCTATAGGTCATCTATAGGTTTACCCAGCAGATATGTCAGAGGGTCCAGTGGGATATCAAGACCTAGAGTCTCGTAGAGAAGCTTCTGGATTCTGGTCCAGAACTTCTGGATCTCCGGACATGACCACCAAATATGGGTCATGTCTCCCCCTTGACCACATCCCCTCCAGCACAGGTCTGGAGTACCGGGGAAGATCTGGCTCAGTCTACTTGGGGTCAGGTACCAATGAAATAAGATTTTATAGATGTTTTCTTTAGTTATGGTACAAATTGAAGTTTTGTTTGCTGAATTCCATATATCCTCCCAGTCTTTCTTGTCGATCTGTAGGTTAAGGTCAGCCGCCCACTTTTGCATGTAGGACTGGGTGAGGGGGGGAAGTGCCGACTCAATTCTCCTGTATATCCCAGATATAAGTCCCCTTTGGTACTCGCCCTTGAGGCAGAGGGATTCAAATTTAGTCAGAGCGGGGAATTTGGAATTTTGAGAGAGAGCTTGAAGGAAATGCCTGATTTGCAAGAATTTAAACAGGTGGAGGTCCTGAGAGTGGAGTTTATCTCGGAGCTCCTGGAAGGACAGGGGTTCCTCTTTCTTCAGCAGATCTGCAACCATTCTAATGCCTAGGTCCTGGAAATAATCGAATTGGGATCGGGAACAGCCAGGCGGGAATTCTGGGTTTCCGAATATCGGGGTGAGTTGGGAAGGGGATGATGAAAGGTCATACTTCCCTTTATTCTTAAGCCAAATGGACCACGTGCATCTCATCGCCCCAAGGTTAAATTTCTGGGTTCGCCTTTCTTTGTTTGCTTGGGTCCAGAGGAGAACCGGGAGGGGGTGGGGGATGCGTGATGGGACTCTATCGCCAACCAGCAGTTGGAGGTCGTGGGGTAGTTCCAAACAACCGCCTGGGCTGCTTGGTAGTATCTGATCACATCCGGGGGCCCCAGACCCCCTCTCGCCCTTGAGGACATCATCACTGATCTCGGGACCCTAGGCTTGCGCTGTTTCCAAATAAAACGGAATATATGGGATTGTAAGTTTTTCAATTCTGATAGTGGTATTATTTCTGGGAGGGTTTGGAAGAAGTATAGTAAATGGGGGAGGATGTTCATTTTACATGAAACAATTCTGCCAAACCAGGAGATTTAGTGGTGGTTCCAATTGTTTAAGTCTTTCTTTATTTGATTAAATAGAGGAGGGTCATTAGTTTGGTAAAGTGTCTACCTGACACAAAGCCCACTTGGTCGATATGAATTAGCCTAGGGAGAATCGGGTTTAGTCTGTTTGCTAAGATCTTGCTGAAGAGTTTGAGGTCTGTGTTAAGGAGGGAAATCGGTCTATAGTTGCTGCATTGAAGCGGGTCCCTTCCTTCCTTATGGATAATGGCCAGGTTGGCGGCCGAAATCGTTCCTGGTATCGGGGTACCCTCCAAAAAGGAGTTAAATATGTCTAGGCGGTAGGGGGAGAGAGTCGACCTAAACGTCTTGTAATAGGCGTTGGAAAATCCGTCTGGCCCTGGGTTCTTGGCTAATTTAAGCGAGCTTATAGCAGAGGATAATTCTTCCTGGGTAATTTGTTGGTTCAGTTTTTCTAATTCCTCCTCCGTGAGTGAGGGCAAATTACACTTTGCTTGGTATTGTGCAGCTACTCTGGCGCTCTCTTGTTGCTTCCCTGGGGGGTGAAGGTTGTATAGATCTTCATAATATTTGGCAAATTCGTGAGCGATTTCTTTTTCTACAAAGGAGATCTGTCCTTTTTGGGTACGTATTTTAGTGATTTGGGATTTAGTTTTCATACCTCTTAATTTCGTGGCCAAAAGTTTGTCAGCTTTATTTCCCCTGTTGTAAAATCTTTGGTTGGTCCATTTCAACGCTCTCTCTACCTCTTCAAGCTGTGTTAGTTTCATATCCGATCTTGTTTTGTTAAGCATTTTGTATAATCTTTTGGAGGTGAGGTGTTTGTGCTGCTGTTCTAAACTTAGGATCTTATCTGTTAGGTCTTTTTGTGTTTTAAGTTTTAGTTTTTTCTTATACTGTATGAGGCCAAAGAGATAAGATCCCCTCTTATCGAGGCTTTGTGAGCCTCCCAGAGGGTTGCTGACGACGAAACCGATCCTTTATTTATTTCAAAGAAAGAGGATAGGTTTTGCCTGATTGTCTGGACTAGCTTCGGATCATTAAGAAGGGAATCGTTTAACTTCCATTTGTACGAGTTGCTTTTGACGAAGGGTAGAGATAGGGTTAGTTCGACCGGGGCATGGTCCGACCAAGTGATTGGGCCTATGTTAGACTGGGAGGATGCCTGGAGAACATTGTTGGTGCCCAGAAAGTAGTCAATCCGCGAGAAGACTGATGAGGGGCCGAGAAAAATGTGTAGTCTGCTTACAACTCTTCTAAGTGTAAAAAAATACTAATAAAATAATCTAAAACCACTGAAGTATGCCTTATTTATGGACCACAGTTTCTGTGATGGATTGTTCTTGCTCATATGTTCTGTGAACAAGCATATACTTACCTTATTCATACATATTTGTACGTGTTGTATAATAATTTGATATCAGTGAGACTTCATTGTTACATATTATAAGGTAATACTGTACAACATTATGCGTTCACCGGAACAAGGATACATACCTGTATATATTATATGAATGGTCCATAAATAAGGCATACTTCAGTGGGTTTAGATGATTTTATTAGTATTTTTTTGCACTTAGAAGAGTTGTAAGCACTTAATAAAATTTTATTGTTTTTGAGTTTCTGTCCCCCCTGGTTGCCGCATCAAGTGTATACTGGGACTAATTAGCTCTGTCTAATACGGTTTGTTGTAATTTAGGCTGAGTGCAAACTAGAGGGATTCCTTTTTGTGACTATTCTTGGTCATTTGATAAACATATATGTTACTTCCCATGCACCGCCATCATGTTTATACTATTGAATATTAAGGTTGAGCTGTGATAATATTCCCCTTATCCAATCTGTTTAATTGGATCTCTTTGATCCTTTTCTCTAATCACATTGCTCCCTAGTGCAGGGGTGAGCAAACTTTTTATGCCGAGCCCCCCTTTTCATCCATGAAATTTCTCGGGCCCCCCCTGCCTGATGTAATCAAAATCACATGACGTCAGCGCACGTGAGCTGGTTC
>WSYH01018159.1:0-11241 GCA_036426205.1 Ascaphus truei
TGTGTGTGTGTGTGTGTGTGTGTGTGTGTGTGTGTGTGTGTATTTATACACAAACATTGGCCTGAGTAAGCAGGATTCCACTTTTTTACATTCCAGCATCAAAGTCACTCTTAATTGATTTTTCCACAATTCTTATGTAGAACAACATACCCAGCTTTTTGGTAACAAATAAGGAATTGTAATTTGTAGCCGCTGGAAGTTGATCAGTGTTTTCCCTGTGGGGCCTAAAATAATGAACCCTTTTTTTTTCTCCAAGAAACATTGGAAACACAAATTTAGAATGATGTAATGCTGATCATGTCTTAATTGGGCATTTTAGCATTAAGCTACATTGACTGCAAGGCGAGGTTGGATATGTGTGGCACAGTAGGGTTTTTGTGAATTACGCTAGAAATGTGTTGATAACATCTACGGGCCAACACTTCAAAATAATAGGCCATAATTCTAGCAGCCCATTACCTACTGTGAATCCCCATGGTGGAGACGGTTTCTCATGGTGTTTCTTTCTTTTTAAGCTCACTATAATTAGGTCTTTTTTTAGAATCTATTGAAGGAAAGCCTGTTAACAGGAACTCGACTGTTGGTACATTTGTCAGTTTTGCATGGAATTGCCCCAAGTTATCAATAGACAAAGGTTAAGGAGTTCAGTATTAAGTATTCTATGACAGGAAAGCCTCTATGCAGCATGTGTTTCAGTCAAAAATGGTATGCATAGCTGTGCAGTGAGTAACAATTCCTGGGAAATGTCACATTGCAGCATCCCAGGCTCCGCCGTCTGTGCGTACGACATGGCTGACATTGCCAGTGCGTTTACTGGAAGATTCAAAGAACAGAAATCCCCAGATTCCACGTGGACCCCAGTTCCTGATGAAAGAGTGCCTAAGCCCAGGTAACATCTTTTTGTTCTACATGTGCATATTTGTGTTAGCAAACCCTTGTGAATCCGCCCTATTGGGAAAAAGTGCAAGCAAACACATGGCATTAGTTAGTAAGTTACATGTGAGCTTCAAAGATTGTCAATATAGCAATTTAGGAACCTCGTTTCACAAGGCCCTCTATCAGTGCCTGCTGTCTACTCTGTGCTTATTAGTAACATTCCAGTCCTTGAGTATTTTCTGACTCCTTACTTACCAATGGTCTTAAAGTTGTTCAAATCAGACCAGGAATCTTTCGGAGAATGAACATGGTGAAATACGGTAACGTTTAATTAGTTAGCAGACTCGGCCCCAAATTTCCAGCGCCATATCATATATTGAGATGATGTTGCTTTTGCTAAATTCACATTTCTAACTTTCAGTGTTTGGAATATTTCATTAGATTTCACTGTGATTGTTGTCAGGGTGCATGATTGTTCATTTTTGGCTCCAGCTCTGGGCCCTAGTACAAAGTTATGACCTTTTCAGCTGAGAATTAATTTTACAGTAACCTCAAAAAATATGACGTATTGCTGTTCTTGATGCCATATATTATGTCTACATTATTGGCAATGAATGGGTAAAAAATATATAGAAAATGCAGCTATCCGTTAGACTATTCCAGAGCAGTGTGAGTGTTTTCATTTTTGATTCAATGGTAAAGTACACTTTTTTTGTTACGTTTAAGCTATATCTATGATTTGCGTATGTAATTTTACAAGATCAGAATTTGTATGTATATGTCTGTAGTTAGTACAAGGTTTTATTCTGTGACTAATCGGGAGACAGACAATGGAGCTCCCTTCATCCTCTAAATATTCCATACTGTCATTCAGCTCAGGAAAGCGAACTAACATTACATAACACATAACACTCCCATTTCTGCTCGTTCTGTTTTTAGGCCAGGCTGTTGTGCCGGCTCTGCAACAGTAGAAAAATATGCAACTTCCAATGATCTTCCAGACGATACTCTTAATTTCATTAAAACACATCCCCTCATGGATGAGGCTGTGCCGTCTATCGTAAATAGACCATTGTTTCTCCGGACCATGGTTAGGTAAGCAGCTTCTGATATTCTGAGGCCAAGTATTTTACACACACACTGCTGTTAAGAAAAAAAATATTCAGGTGCTTTGAAGGTCTGTAAACATTTCTGCTGTATTTGGCACCTCTCCAGTGCGAACTGATGAGAGCGCAGGGCAGATGCCACAGAAATCCCAGGGCTGCTTTCAAGATATGAAAAGTCATCTCAGCTGTGCTGCAACCAGATGTCAGTGGAGATAGGGCTCAGGAGGTCCTTCATCATTAGCTTAACTCTTGAGATTTGAGGGGGGGGGGGGTTAGTTTAAATCTGATCCATGGACATATTGGCTATTTTATTTCGGAAACAACATGTTTCCTTGGTCTTCAGAAATATTACTCATATGTGCTGTATAACTTTTACACACTACAAGAATTATATAGCCTCAGTCCTCAGACATCATTATCCACAAATCGCCATATGACTGAGAGCAGCACAATCAAGCGGCAGAAACTGTGACTGCAATATATACCGATATTATTTGTTTCAACGCCCTATAAAAATGGATCTATTGTTAATTGTTTTGAAAGCTGTCCTTACTTTCACATGATAATGCATTATTTTTATTTTTTTTAAACGGCTTTATTAAAAAAAAAGTACAGAATTGGTTGAATGAAAGTTGAAATGGTAGACAAGATGTTAGATGGATGAGTGCTTTCATTAGATGGATGAGTGCTTTTACTCATGTGAAACATTCCCATCTCTGTCCAGTAGTGCATAGCAAAGCAATATATTGCAGGTCCCTCCACCCCGGCAAAAAAAAAAAGAGTTGTCATATTACATCTCAACAACTGACGTTTTTCGGTTAGACCTCAATGGAAAAAAAAACAAAACACACTCACTATTCTACCAAGATAATTACAGGGAAGAGTCTGACTGATTTAATAGGGGAGAAACTGACTGCATAATAAAAGGCTGATGAAAAAGATTTGCCTCTCATCCTAGGTATCGTCTAACCAAAATTGCTGTTGACACTGCTGCCGGACCACATCAGAATCACACAGTGGTTTTCCTGGGATCAGAAAAAGGAGTCATTCTCAAGTTTTTGGCCAGGACAGGATACAGCGGTTTCCTAAGTGACAGCCTCTTCCTGGAGGAGGTGAACGTTTACAATCCTGAAAAGTACGTTGCTGCCTTTCTCCTAAATTGTTGGACTCCTGTTGTGCCCCATTGTTTGCTGCGCTGTGGTGGTTTTTGGTAACATGACTTGAGTTTTGTTTGGATATGCATGGTATAGACCACTCCCGTCCTCAAGAGCTGCCAACAGGTCAGGTTTTCAGGATACCCCTGCTTCAGCATAGGTGGCTGAATCAATGACTTGGTTAAAGACCGAGCCACTGATTGAGCCACCTGTGCTGAAGTAGGGATATCCTGAAAGCCTGACCTGTTGGCAGCTCTAGAGGATGGGAGTTGGCCAACCCCTGGTATACAATATGTTGATTACTAAATATGTGTACATTTTTGTGGGTTTTATAAAATGCCAGATTGGGTTGAATGGCTGCAGACCCATCATCTCCCTACAGCTTTGTGGAATAACATTTTGTGACCACTGCGTGTTTGACTTTTTTTTTTAATTTTCAAAGATAGATTTTGAGTTATATTAAGCCCTGTTTCACAGGGCTATATTATACTAAATTGAAACATTGTAACCCTAGTTTGTACCTATGTGTACCTTAATATGTTTGTTTGAGGGGGTAACATCTTTAAAGTTAAATTTATGTTGTAAATATATTTTAAATATGTTCTGCTATTGTTTCTTTTTTTTATAGACATTTATACTCTAGCTGCACATACTGTAGTTGCAAATAAGGAGATTTTTTCTCTCTTTTTAATTAGATGCAGCTACGAGGGAGCAGAAGACAAGAGGATTATCGGTATGCAGCTTGACAAGCAGAGGAACTCACTGCACGTGGCATTTTCCACCTGTGTGATATGGGTTCCACTTGCAAGATGTGAGCGACACATGAAGTGCAAAAAGTATGTACTGGTCTGCTCACTTCCATTTGGTAAATGCTTTTAGTCTTACTTATTAGCCTTACTGTGGCAGCGCGTTCCATGATACCATAGTACTTTCAGACGGTCATCTTCACTTCTTCACTGTAATGTGTTGCTGGCCCTTCTGTCAGGGAAGGGGTTACATGGGATGATATTCCCAGTTCTGATTCCTCTGTCTCTGTGTTTAGGACTTGTATTGCTTCCAGAGACCCATACTGTGTTTGGTTGCGAGAAGGGGGAACATGTTCGCAGCTGTCACCTGGTACTAAGTAAGTTATTGTTGACACAAATCAACACAGATAACTATACCAAAGATTATGTCAGTGACTGTTTAAATTGGATAAGCATTTCATTTTCTTTTAATTTTTGTCTTGGAGCTTTGACTGCTGTGATACTGTGGCAATTATCATCAAACAATGAACAGAATAATGTACAGGCAACCATGTACAATGAGCCTGTGTTTCTACACTGCATTAAAATTATTTGCTGAGCATTTTACAGGAGTACATTCCTTAACAACATGAAGTTGCCTTTGGCTGACAGGAGCCTCAGCTCCAGCGAATTGTAATTATGGAAATTGCAGAACCTTTAGAATTTGTCAAACAGCTTTTGAGCAGCCACTTGTTTTTGCTTACAATAAGCTTTAACTAATGAATAAAACCTGGGGCGGGGGGGTGGGGGGGGGGGAGGTGGTTAACTTGGAAACCTACAACCACTACTATTATCCAACACAATCAACACTATTTTCTTGGTCCTGTCAGCATTGCAATTTAAACTTAGATTATATACAATATATATACAGGTATTTATAAAATAAAAAATGAATAGACGATACCGTTCTGTGGCTATCGAAATGCTTTCATTTGTGCGAGCTTTCGAGATACACTGATATCTCTTCTTCCGGATATATATATAGTCAGCAAAATAATATATTGAAACACACAAAAATCCAATTTTTTACCTTTGAGTGCTGTCTCCGCTGTCCTGCTAGATGGTAACGTAATATATATATATTAGTAGAGATACTGGAATATTCAGGTTACAGCAGTCTACGTGAGATGACATATACATGCGGCTGTATTGGGGCCGACAGTTCTGAGGCTTTACCAGAATATGATATGCCAAAGCTATTAGAATTTATTTACCCATTTTTTCGCAGCGGGTTGAGTAAGAGGTAATGTCACATTTCTAATGAATGACTTGAGCTTCTTTGTATTAAAGAGAATAATTGTAACCTGATACAATATAATGTAGAGGAAGATATTGGCAGAGGTGTCTTAAAACTGCTAATGAGAGAAAGTGATTGCCTAATAAATGAAAAGCAGCCGTGAGTACGTATAGTAATAACAACAGGCTGTTACATCATAAACCATTGAACGCTTAATGACTTTCATGGCTAAATAATTATTTGGGGTTTGTTTTTGTTATGATGTTCAGTATTATTACAAACCATAACCTCCACCCTATAAAGTGATGTGTTGTAGAACTTAAGTTTGTTTACTGAGAACAAGAAAAACGCCACCCCGTCAGCTGTTAGCCTTTTCCATGCTGTGTTCATTTATGGGACTAAATTAAAAGCAGAATGTACTGGATAAAGCGCAGACATCTGACTAACGTATGCTGATATTTCCAAAAGTATCATTCACACATCTGAAAAACATCCCATGTTACCAATGGCAGCAGTCAGCATCTGCAGTTTATCCTGCAAAGACATAACACAGATCAGTAACCCAAGTGTGAGGGGCTGGTTGGGGGACACGTGCCATTCTGAATAGCACATATCGGGCTTCTATTTGGGTTATGCTGTGAGGTGGCTTCCTGTGCTTGGGAAGAGTTCAGCTACCTTTAAATAAAGGGGCATTATATCGTAGCCAGGTCGGGGAAGCCGCTTCACAACATGTTGAGTAAACGTCTTAGAATGGACAGGATTTCGTGCACATTAGAGGAAATATAAGGGAAATCAATGTGAGCCACACAGTATGCTAATTTTTTAGAAGGTAAAAACAAAAGAACTGAATTGCGTGAGATAAAAGGAATTCCTGAGCAACAATATGTACTGTACTAACGCTTATTTTAAAATAGTTCTTGAAAGTAGGCACAGTGCTGTACAATACAGGCTACCACTGAAATCTGCCCTTAAGGCACAGAGAGATAAGTTAGCTTGCGTATTATCACACAAAACTGACACTCGGTCTCAAATGAGTTCTCCTACTTCAGAAGCCGGTGCCTTGATTAAAAAATAAAAACCCATTTCCTTAAAAAAAAAAAATAATAATCTTGTGGCAAAATTGGATGAAAAAGAAAATGTCACAGTGAAATGAGTTGTATTCTCAGTAACTCATTGCTGAGTACACAATGTAGCTTACAGTGTAACAATGCATTGTGTGTTTGTTTTCATTTACCAAGAGAAAACAAACAAGTGGTGTTGTATAGTTTACTAAGCATCTGTGTTTATAAAGGGAGATTTTCAGAACCACTAACATTTCTTCTACATTCATCTTGTGTTTTTTTTTTAATGTTGCATTCTTCCTTCCTGACTTCCAGTAATTTCTGTCCAAACTCTGCATATTAAGCTTTGATGTCTTTGCACCAGCTGCACAAGGGCTGCGTGCCGGAGTTTGTAATCCCCTGTTACTTTTTCCCTTCACAGAGTGCCATTCGAGCAGGACGTCGAGCATGGCAATACAGACGGCCTAGGCGACTGCCAAAGTAAGCAGAGAAATCAGCCCGGTGTTTAGCTTGGGTGAAGTAAGCGTTCTAAATTCCCAGAGTCAACATTACCTGCAACAATAATAATAGCAAAGACACTTTGCAGTAACGAGCTGAAAGAATTCTGTCATTGTGTGTCTGAGATGAAAAGGAATCTCTCGTGTTTTCAAAAGGGAAAATGTGGAGGGCATATTTAGTGTTGATTTTGATGTGGTAAAAACGCACAGCAGGAATTGGGCGGACCACGGGGAAGGTGTTATATTTCATACCGCAGAAGTTCAGAGGAGAAGAAAAGGAACTTGTAGAAATAACATGATTTTTCTTTCCTTTTTTTTTTTCCCCAGACTCCTTTGTGGCATTGAATGGTAAGGAGCATGTACTTTTTAACACGTGTTCACTCACATTTCCTGGCGTTGGCTTCTATTTTGCTTTCTTTTATATACTTCACGTTGCTTTTTTACCGAATAATTTTTTTTACCCTCAACTATTTCTTTCATAGACTTTGCAACTACTCCTCCAGATCATGAGCAATTTTACAACACAGTGTATGGTCAGTTTATATACGTTTTTAAAGACTTCTTTAAAAAAAACTACCGGTCTTAGTAGCACTTAGTAGCATTAGATCTTTTTGCACATCTTTCATTGTGGTCCTAATTTACAAAAAATGCCATTTTTATATACTTTGTTGTAGCAAAAAAAATATTTTTATGAACAAAATTTACATTTTCTTTGTTTCAGTCATAAATAAGAACATCATTTAGCAAAACGAATTAAGCACCCTTTGTTGATGAAGATTATGCAGGTTTTATTTGCAGTTTTTATTTCGCAGACACATGATCACTGTGCTAAATTATATTAGCTGTAAACATTTCGATTGCATTAATTGAGTATTAGTCATCCTTGGCCTTATTTATTAAGCTGTGATACTGCCCAACATGGTGAAACTTTAATTTAAGTCAATGGCAATTTTACTGAAGTGATGCCATTCCAGTAGTAGTTCAAAGCTTATGAGTCATTGACATTCAATTGGTATGTATTAGGTTTGAAGAAGTAATGCACAAAGAAATATTAAGTAAAGTATAGATGAATGCATTACCATGAAAAATTGCAGTAAAATAATACGTTTGATTACATTTTGTGGTATGAGGAGTATTAATGAGGTTGTAATGCAAATGCATAAAGTTGCATGTGTTGGCATTATTGTTTTGTAGCTATAATAAATATATATATATATATATATATATATATATATATATATATATATATTTAAAATCCCAGATGTAGCTTCTTATTTCACTGATATAAACACATGGGAGATTAAACATGAAATACCGCAGATAGATTAAAAATCCTTTCTTTTTTTATAGCTGTGGATAGGGTCTGTTGGAGGCAAATATCTAATGCCACAACCTAATAAATTGATATCACATTAATAATGTATTTAGTTCCTTTAATCTGATAGCACTTGTGTAATGGAGATTGCTCGCCTGACAGGATTTTCATACAAATTAACAGAAGAAATATCATCTTTTCTCAGTTTAATGTGTAGGTGAATAATTGGCATTGCTACATTTAAACATAGCTTTGGAGTACTTTATATAGACAGTGTAGCAGTGTTTCTGATGGTTTTACTCTTGCCATGTGAAGGCATATTGCACGTTTTAAAAATCTCTGAGCAAAGTTATTAAACTGCTAATTTCATAAACTTTTATTATGGCAAAAAAGGCAATTTTTGTGAGTGGGACCTTTTTATTTCAACTAAAGCCACATTTCTTTCTCTTTTTGTTCTACTCACCTTTT
Organism: Ascaphus truei; assembly: GCA_036426205.1. NCBI lineage: Eukaryota > Metazoa > Chordata > Amphibia > Anura > Ascaphidae > Ascaphus > Ascaphus truei. Next base: position 8,500 of record WSYH01018159.1, read on the forward strand.
CCCCCTATCTCTGCCTAATTAGGTTGCTATAGTTGCTAATAGCTAGAGCATCTTCACCTCTTGGGTATTCATGGTTTGTATGTGGTACACCTAGACTAGATGTCATTATCTAAACTACATTCATATAAATTAATCTATGTTATTCATATTGTGTTTTCTATTGTCTTAATGTCTCCGGAATGTCAACTTTAATGTAAAAATATACTTACACAGCCCAGAAAGATGCATGTGATTTGACATTCTCTTGTTGCAGTGATAATGTCTCAAAGGAAAGGCATTTAAATGATGCAATCTCAAGCTGTGGATGTTGAGACTAAACATTTTTTTTATTATTATTTACAGTAAGGCAACAACACATTTACGGACCTAATTTAAACAGCTTTATTATTCATATTTTCCTGGAGAGCGTTTGTGTGAAAATGTAGCTAACCTAATGCTTTATTATCCCGAGTTGTATAATGAAAAGGACAATTTTCAGAAGCAATGTGTTGTATTTTATTACTATAAGTGTCAAAGTAGTAAAGCAGCCACATATAACCTAATTTAATACATTGCTAACAAACCAATTAAAACATTATTGTCATGTACTGTAAGGTACTGTAGACAGAATAAGGATGCACTAATTGTAACTACTAGGTAATTTAGGCATTGTCTAAATGTTGTATGGGTGTTAACGCATTGCATTTGCAGCCATGATAGCCCCATGCACATCTAGTTTGTACAACTCTGTTAAGTTAAAAATAGTACACAATAATCACCAAAGATATAAATAAACTTACTGAAAGTCAATTAAGTTTCTGCCACTTAGGATGATTTTATTATCAAAATGATGATACTAATCACACCAGACAAGCTTAGCTGAGATGTGAATGATCTTTATAATCACAATAACAATTACAATGTCTAATATTATTATCATAGCAGCCCCATTCTTCTCTCACGGCATGGCTTTTTCTGGTTGCCATGAACAAGAGTCTTATAACTCCCAATTGAATTGCTGGTGGGGGGGGGGGGGGGAGGGGGGAAATCAGCTATTTGTTTCAATTAAGCCCAACTCTGTATTATTTCACAATAAGGGTAAACCCGGGCATGTAAAAAGAGGGTCTCTGCTATTACCAAACAATGTTCCCAGAAGAAGCTGGGCGGGGAGTACCATTCTCCTTGTGTTCTTTAGAAATGGCTGTGTACACATTCAACAACACGCGGTGTCCCATTGTTGTCTACACGGCTACCACAATGATCTTGCCGTTTCAAGCAACTACTGTTTACTTGGTCTTTAGTTCCCTTGACAAAGACTCTTTGTTGGTGAAAGGAAGGGTGTTTCTTTGTTACCTGCAAAATCAACAAGACAATAAATAGGTCAAACAGTGTAGCGTTTGTCTAAAAAAATACATTTGTCTCATTGTAGAGACTCCTTTTTTTATTGACTTCTCTTGGAACATCAGTGACAGATGCCTGAAAGCACAATAGTCTGAACAAAACACAAACAGCCTTGTATGCTGGATGTATTGATTTATTCATTTGTTTTAAAATATGTTAGGAGGAAGGATACACTGTGGATGCTCAACATCTTATTTTGATTCAGAGTGTTAAGCACTTTAATAAACAGAATAGACAATGCAATTACACACATGGTTAAAATGGAACAGTGCAGAAAACGACAATTTTCTGAAGATGTCAAGCACTTCAAGGGAATAAAGTAAACAATTACAAAAGAAGATTACATTTGGTATGGAGCTGAAGAGTGTCCAGCTTTTTTTTTTTTTAACAAATGCAAGGCCACTGTAAATGATGCAATAGAAAGGGACATAGTTCTCCTTAGAACAAAGCATTCATCACAGATACAATACATTTAGGGAATGTTGGAATGAGATAGGAGAGGGAGCCAAAAAGATCAGGGGCATTGGTAGAGTTGAGAGCTTTCAGTCCAATAAAGAGTACAAGGTGGAAGTGCAAATGAAGACTATGTGGTGTAGGTTATGAAGACTATGTGGTGTAGGTTATGAAGACTATGTGGTGTAGATGAACGCTCTCTAACGCTCTCTGGTGCCAGAGAGGCTTTTGAATTTAGTGCTGACATTTCTGGCAATGAAAGTGTTTACTTTTGAAATGGACACGAAGTACAAGCTGAGACTATGCGTGCTCATTTGCATGTCATTTCCCAGAATCCCTGGCTGCAGTGGAAGCATTGTGTGCTAAGAGATAATGGGGGAAAGCACAGTTGCAGACCTGTCTGAGACATGTGACTGTGCTCACAGGTGATATTTGTATTTACCTTTGAATGGCAAGTTCACCTTGTGCTTTCTGGCCTGTACTCCTCAACTATAACAGGATAGCATTATATATAACAGTTACACCATGTAAAGTCAGGTCCCTTATGTGTATCTTCCATTAATGTAGCTGCTTTTTTTCTTGTCTACCTTCAAGCACTATTATTTGTAGCATAGCAACTGATTTTAAATGATTTTGAATAAGTAGTGCATGCTTTATTCCAATTAGAGTTTGTCATTTATTATGTTTATGAAGTCTGATAATTGTCCTCAGAGTATATTAAAGAGTATAATAAAGAAGCTTACCAGCCTTCAACACACCTGTGAAAGGGTTTACCACACATTTTTGTTTCAAAGTTCTTCAAAAGTTATTTTCTCCAACCATGTTTCAATTGTAATGGTTGACTGTTTATTACAATGTTTTGTTTTTTTAAATAAATAGGTGTGTGTGTGTGTGTGTGTGTGTGTGTGT
>WSYH01018160.1:0-11241 GCA_036426205.1 Ascaphus truei
TATTTTATCGAGTTCTTTTGCCAGTTAAAATTGAAATTTAGTTTCAGCAATTTCTCTGTATGTCTAGGGAGGTTGATATTCAGAGCTTCAGATTTGGATTGGTTAATCTTGAAACCTGAGACCTTGGAGAATTTATCTAGTAGGTCAAACAGGTTAGGTAATGACGTAAGGGGTTTGGAGATGATTAATAGGATATCATCAGCATACAGGGCCGCTTTATGTGATTGGGAGTAAACGTTTAACCCTGAGATATCCGGGCTATCTCGAATTCGTGCCGCGAGGGGTTCAATACATAGGGCGAACAGGAGGGGAGATAAAGGGCATCCCTGTCTTGTGCCACTCTTGATTTGAAATGGGACCGAGGGGAAGCCCTGATGTATGACCCTGGCGGTTGGGCCTGAGTATAGTGACATAATCGCTCTACTCACCCGATTTCCGAAGCCAAATGCCGCGAGCGTCTCTTTTAAGTATGGCCAGTCTATCCTATCAAAAGCTTTTTCTGCATCCAGACTTAATAACCTGCTTTGTGTGTTATTTTTGTTAGCCAATTCCAACAGATCAATAAATCGTCGGGTGTTATCCGCTGCCTGCCTCCCCTTAACAAAACCGACCTGATCTGGGTGTATTAGTCTGGGTAGGATATGACTTAATCTGTTGGCCAATAATTTCGCATATATTTTGATATCGGTATTAATTAGAGATATTGGCCTATAGCTTTTACAATTTAGCGGATCCTTGCCAGGTTTATGTATAAGTGATATAGACACCCGCAGCATGTCCCCAGGAATAGGGGCTCCTGCTAAGATAGCATTAAACATTTGGAGCAGCCTCGGAGCAAGTGATTCGGAAAATTTCTTATAGTAAAGCCCCGAAAAGCCATCAGGGCCTGGTGCCTTTGATGGCTTAAGCTCCTTGATGGCCTGCGACACTTCTTCCAATGTGAAGTCAGCGCCCATAGCTTCTCTGTCTAGCTCTGTCAATCTCTCCAGTTTTGAGCTGGCTAAGAAATCTCTCAGTGCGCTGCTCGTGTTTTTATTGTGTGCCACCTTCTTACCGTCGTATAGGGAGCCATAGAATGAACCGAATTCTTCCACTATTTTTTTAGGGTTGGCCGTAAGTACACCCGATTTTAAGCGTATAGCTTGGATATTAAACTTAGATTGCCTATCCTTCAGTGCGCGCGCCAGCATCGTATCCGGCCTGTTAGCTTTTTCATAAAACTTCCTCTTAGACCAACATAGGGAGTTATCCGCCCGGGAAGTCAATAACATATTTAATTCAATTTTTGTATCTTTAAGTTCCTGTGTCGTAAGTGGATCGGGATTGATCTTATGACTCGCTGAGAGGGAATGCAATTTGGATTGGAGCGTCCGAATTTTGGAATCCCTCACTCGTTTTCTTTTAGCAGTGAGATTAATTATTATGCCCCTTAGCGTTGCTTTATGAGCCTCCCATAAAGTCATATGGGATTCCACAGAGCCTGTGTTTATCTCAAAGAATTGAGTTATTTCTTGACCTATCTTTTCGCAGGTTTCGGGTATTTTAAGAATAGATTCATTAAGTTTCCAGTTTGCGCCTGGTCTATTGGTCTGAATATTGTTGCACCTGAGCTCAATTGGTGCATGGTCAGACCATGAAATATCATGGATCATTGTTTGAGTGACCTTAGGAACCAAGTGGCACGAAACAAAGAGATAATCGATTCTGCTGTATGAGGTATGTGGGTGGGAATAGAAAGTGTAGTCCCTTGTCGTAGGGTGGAGCTCCCTCCATATATCTACTAGTTGAGTATCTTTTAGGGCACTGTGTAGGGAGTTTTGAGCTTTCTTGTTATCGGAATCACTTCCACCTGATCTGTCTAGTGAAGATTGCAGTGTGATATTGAAATCTCCTGCTAATATAATATATCCCTTAGCTACCGAGGCCAATAAGCGGAAGAATTTGTCAAAGAAGGACGCATCCTGTGTACATGGGGCGTAGAGGGAGGCCAATGTGATGGGCTGTTCATGTATGGTTCCTGTTAAAATGATATACTGACCCTCTACGTCTTTTTTGGTTGTCTGTAGCACGAATGGGATTGAGTTACTAAATAAGATGGCTACTCCTCGTTTTTTGACTGATGCTGATGCTGTGTAAAATTGGGAGAAGCCCTTATCTAGGAATTTAGGGGAGTTACTATTACTAAAGTGTGTTTCCTGTAGGAATAACACATCCGCTTGTTTTCTCTTGTAATCCGTAAAGGCAAGCTTCCTTTTGATTGGGCTATTAAAGCCCTTCACATTGTGAGAGATTAATGTTAACGCCATGCTTTACGGTGCAAGAAATTATATGTGTAGTGAACTGTATGCTTACTTGTGATATCATGTCTGAGGTTTCCTTCGGTTGTGTCCATGTCCATCCCGTTGGCAAGATGTTCTGGGTGGGATCCATACGTCCTAGAGAGGGGGGGGTAGGGGAGAGGGTAGGGAAAGGTAGACAAAACAGGGAAAGCGACAAGCGGGCTAAAACGGGAACGGGAAAATAATAATAAAAAGGAAGAAAATGTGAAAAGGTATGAACAAAAAACAAGGGCGTATCTCGGGAGCCCCCGAGAGTAGCCCTTGCGCCCAGAGGGTGGGTCATCTGACTCCATCTTAAAGATGGACCAGTCTCCTGTGTTGGAGACATCCCACCCTTGGTCTTGGTATCGGTCCCTCGAATCTGGGGACCGAAAAAGGGGACACATGCGCGAGGGAGGGTACTTCCCCCGGCACTTTTTGTAAAGGAAATGCATATTTTGTAGACTGTGACAGCAAACGTGACAGTGATCATAACATAGTGCAACTGATAGCGACAAGTGATTCCTATTTGTAACGTAAACAGTGATGTTAACATTAATAATAACGGGAATAATTGATGGAATAACAGTGACCGTAGGCCGAATAGCCTATATGTTTGTGTACTTATCTAAAGTGAACAGCATCTGAACAACTTTTAACAAACTTTCTTATCCGAATTGAAATAGGTATATATGTATCTGTATACTATCTGCATAAACATTCATGACAGATATGATAATTAAAATAAACAATGTATTTTAGCCGATTAGGTTGTTGTCAGCTATATGTGGTATAATGAAGTACCGGATTAAATATATTGACCTTATCAATAACTGAGTTGACCTATCTGGGCTCAGTAACCTATGTACCAAAGCATATGCATACAAAACGTACGGTAATTATAACACGTAGAAAGAGAATACCCGAAGTGTATTGCATATATCTCTTATATACCCTACCCTTCATGTAGATATATACCAACCCACCTGTACCGCATGAATGTGTTGGTGCTGGAGTGTCTCTGATATTGATATGACAATTATGCCGTGATATAGAATATCCTTTTATAGCCTATCTTTGCCACCCAAACTGACGTAAGGTGGGTATCATATTAATACCCTATAGACCCTGTCTAACAATAGATTTATATATATATACATATACATATATATACATACATACACATACACACACACACATACATACATATACACACACACACACATACACATACATACACACACATATACATATAACACATTATGACATGAATATTATAACAATATCTTATATAACATGTATTACCTATATTATATTACAGGTGTCAGGTATACTTTGTATTAGGGGTGCATGCATAGTAGTACATAGACTGACCATATCTAATCTTACTTAACCAGAAGTTGCTCAGCTGCATGGGACTGTATAGGTCTAATTCATTGCTTATGTTGTTCCTAATCCTTGTGTCACTCTAAGTGGGGCAGCGCTTATTAAGGGGTTAATCTTTATTGGACATTGGGGATCTCATGGGGGACAGGGGCATGTTTGGGGAGATCAACGGGGGATGAACACACTCCCCTCAGCTGCTCCGGGTGAGTGGACCGAGATCCCAGAGTGGGGAGAGGGACCCGGTCTCCGAGCCTCCCCCTCCGCCTCTCATGGCTTCTGGGGCAATGCCGAGGCTGTCTCCTGCTCTGGGATCGCAGCCACTCTGACGTCATCAATGTGCGGCTGAAGTCTCGCGCGAAGACGGTGCTTGCCGATGACGTCACCTCCTTCGCGCCAAAACCATTGAGGTTCCCGCTCTGCTCAGGGGAGGACCGGGTCAATATGGCTGCCACTCAAAGTTAGCATGCGGATCCGATCCAGGCGAAAACCGGTAGCTGACAGGATGGGTATGTCGAGGAGATAGCCGGCACTGAGGAGACAGCAGGTATGGACTGGGGTTCACTCCGGGAGATATTTAAGGTTGTAGACTTGTATTGCGAGTGTTCAGTTGGGGCCTGAAGCTTTAGGTGCTGCATACTGTTTAGCGTGGGTGGCCCCTGCTTTGTTCCATGAGGGAGAAGGGGGGTTGGTGTTAGCGGATGGGGGGTGTGCTGGACTATGAATGGCTCCAGTGACACCAAGTTTGATAAGGAAGCCCTCTCCGTCCTCTGGATTTTTTAATGTATGAGCAACACCATTTTTAATTGAAAGGAGGACACAGGGAAACAGCCATCTATATCTGATGCTGTGCTCACAGAGAACTTTTGTTATAGGAGCCAGAGCCTTTCTTTTGATCAGGGTAGCAGGGGCCAAGTCCTGAAATATCTGAAGCTTGACCCCCTCGAACTCCAGTGTCCTAGCTTCCCGGGCAATCCTGCACACCTCCTCCTTGGTGCGGAAATGGTGAAATCTTGCCACTATGTCCCTAGGGGGGTCACCAACCTGAGGTTTTCTACGTAGAGCTCTATGGCAGCGGTCCAGCAGTATCTCAGAGTCTGGCTTATCTGGAAAAGGTGTTCCAGCCACCTATTGGTAAAGTCCTCAGGATCATTTATATTTTCAGGGACCCCCCGCAGCCTGATGTTGCAACGCCGGTCGCGGTTTTCCGCGTCCTCCGCCTTGTCCTCTAAGAACCTGACTCTGTCATTCAATGCAGTGACTTGGTCGTGAGTTTGAGCTAGGACAGTAGTTGTCTCATCCATTTTGGTTTCAATGGAGTCAGTCTGCTCCCCGAGAGCATCAAGGTCTTTTCTAAGCGCCCAAAGTTCTGTCATAAAGAATTTCTTCATATCTGTGCAGAATGCTTTAAGGTCTTTGCGCCGGACTATCTCTTCATCCCCCTCCTCCTCTATGAGAGGATCCACAACAGGGGCCTTGTCTGATGTCTGCATAGGGATCTCCTTATTTTCGGCTGGGGGTGCTCCATTTTTCTTGAAATAAGTAGTAACCGGTTGGCTTTTGGACCGAGCTGTTTTGCTAATCGGCATCTCTGGTTGTTTATAAATGATGTGCTGTGTAGCGATCAGGTAGAATCACACTTTTGTCACTTGTAATTGCGTTAATAGTGCCGGTGGGAGAGGAGCTCTGGAATCAAGTCTCCATTCCCTCCAACAGCCAGCAGGTGTCTCCTGAATGTAGTTTCTTTTAATAAAAAAAAATGCTTTTCAATTATATGGGTTTGTGTTTCCCCTTTACCATTATTATGACTTGGTTATAGAAAGCTTAATTTTGATCATCTTTTGCCATAGTATGTTATGTAATTGATGGCCCAATATCTTGAATTATGATTGAAATTATGATCCATGTTGTTATATGGATTCATTTATAATTCTAAGTATTTTTTTTTTTTTATAACTTAAATTTTATTGAATCAAGACAGCATAAAATACATTACAGAATATTTTTGTCTTGTATGCAAACAATATTTTAACAATTATATAAGTAACAACGAGGTCCTGCTGTGCTTCGGGACCCGGTCTTCCGGGTACTTTGGTGTGGACTATATAGTCCAAGCTGACTCTACTTAAATGGACAAACAGACACATATAACTCAACTTAAAAGGGGAGACAATACATACTCACAGAAAAAAAAAAAATAAGAAGGTTAAGGCGGGATGGGGAGGGGAAAGGGGTAGGTTGGGGGTGAGGTAGGGGGAGTGCGTTGGTAGTAGGTGCGACACGTGGCTCCGTGCTAAGCATCGCAGATGTTTGCAAGCTGAGTCGTCTCTCTTATTACTTATGTTATAATGTTGCTATAAGGGGTCCTGGGTGAATAGAATACTTCCTGTAAGCCCCTCCCAAGGAGAACGCACCTACTGTTATCAGAGCCATATTGAGGACCTCTCAATCCCCGGGATATCTGTCTGTGCCAGCCAAGGCGTCCAGACTTTTAGAAAATTGTCACCAGTATCGTTAACTAAACTCGTTAATTTTTCCATCTGGCAAATGAACCAAATTCGATTCCGAATCTTTGGGATGGTTGGAATATCAGATTGTTTCCATAATGCTGCGATCTCGCACCGCGTTGCAATTGCGAAATGGGCAATTAGTTTGTTATTTGTTTTGGAAAGGCCCGTCAATGGCCTGTTCAGTAGGAACAACCACGGGTCTGGGGGAATGGTGAGATCGAACAGTCTCTGTATCCAATGTCTAATCGCCTCCCACAGTGGAGAGATCCGTGGACAAGACCACAGCATATGTAACAGGTCGGCTGTTCCTCCGCACTGGCGGGGGCACAGGGGAGAGGAACCCGGCACAAACCTTGATAATTTCAGTGGGGTGAGGTACCATAGCATTAGGACTTTATATGCGTTCTCCTTGAGCGTGGTGCATATGGAGCTCTTCGCTGTGGCCATATATATGGCGCTCCATTCTTCATCTTCTAAGTTTTCTCCCAGATCTGTTTCCCATTGAGAACGGAATGAGGGTATCTGCTGCTCATGTTCACCAGAACTGATCACTTCTCCGTATAGCTGAGATGTAAGTCCCTTCGTGTCGGTCTCAGCCAGACAGAGCTTTTCGAAGGATGTTAATAGGGGGTATGGGGCAAGTTTGTTATAAAATGCCCTGATCTGGAGGTATCTAAAGAATTCTGAGTGAGGGATCTCTTTTTCTTCCCTGATATGGTCGAATGTTTTGATTTTTCTGTCGTGACCCTCCAGATCTCTAATCCGATTGTAGCCCCTCTGTCTCCAGATTGAGATATCACTGACCGATAGACCTGGAGCGAAATCAGGATTATTCCAAATGGGTGTTGCCATAGAATGTTTTGTCGTAAGGGAATGCCGAAATTTCGTAGACTCCCAAATTGACACTGAGTTGGTCATCGAGGAGAGCGGCATGGCGGTAAATTTTCGCGCCGTTTTAGGTAACCAAATTAAGCTGCTCAGTTCCAGAGGTGCACATGCAGCATTTTCTAATTCCACCCATCTCTTTAACTTTGGGTTAGAATGCCATTGTACAATCTGACTTAATTGTGCCGCCTTGTAATATGATACCAGGCAGGGTACAGCTAGGCCGCCCGCCGCCACAGATCTTTTCATATTTAATTTACTTACTCTCGGTTTTTTACCTCCCCAGATGAATTTGGATATTTCAGATTGAAGTGAGTGCAAGTCCCTCCAACTGAGTGGCACTGGGAGAGTTTGGAAGAGGTATAATAAACGGGGGAGTAAATTCATTTTGACACTATGGATACGTCCAATCCAGGATATCCTTTTGGATGTCCACTTCCGTAAATCAGATTTTAAGGTCCGAAACAGGTTGGGGTAATTTGCATTGTACACGTCTTTTACAGTTTTGGTGATGTGGACACCCAGGTATTTTATGTGGTTTTGTTGCCAATTAAATTTGAAATTTAATTTTAGTAATTTCTCCATGTGTCTAGGGAGGTTGATGTTGAGGGCTTCCGATTTGGATTGATTGATTTTGAAGCCGGAGACCTTAGAAAATCGATCTAGTAGGTCGAAGAGGTTTGGTAGGGATGTAAGGGGTTTTGTGATAATCAAGAGGATGTCATCCGCATACAGGGCCGCTTTATGGGTCTGGGAGTATGCGTTTAACCCTGAGATGTCTGGGTTTCCTCTGATTTGTGCCGCCAGTGGTTCGATACATAGGGCAAATAAAAGCGGGGATAATGGGCAGCCCTGTCTCGTGCCACTCTTTATTTGGAATGGCAGAGAGGGGTAGCCTTGGTGTATGACCCTGGCGGTGGGGCCAGAGTACAGCGATAGAATCGCCTCACTCACCCGATCTCCAAAGCCAAATGTCGCAAGCGTCTCTTTTAAATATGGCCAGTCTATCCTATCGAAAGCTTTTTCTGCATCCAGACTTAACAACATACTTTGAGTTGCCTTACAATTTGCCAAATCCAACAGATCAATAAATCGTCGTGTATTATCCGCTGCTTGCCGGCCCTTGATAAATCCGAATTGATCTGGGTGTATAAGTCTGGGTAGGATGAGACTAAGTCTATTGGCCAATAATTTAGCGTATAATTTAACATCAGTGTTAATTAATGATATAGGCCGGTAACTTTTGCAGTCTAGCGGGTCTTTCCCAGTTTTATGAATTAGTGATATTGACGCCTTTAACATCTCCTTGGGGATGGGGGCTCCCGCTAAAATAGCGTTAAACATGCGGAGCAACCTTGGGGCGAGCAGCTTTATAAATTTCTTATAGTAAAGCCCTGAGAATCCATCAGGCCCAGGGGCCTTTGATGGCTTCAGTTCTTTAATGGCCTGAGATAGTTCTTCCATAGTGAAGTCAGCATTTAAAGCTGCTCTATCAGTGTCCGTCAATCTTCCTAGTTCCGAGCTGGCTAAGAAATCTCTTAGGGCACCGCTCGTTGTAGAGTTATGTGCCACTTTTTCACCGTTATACAGTGTTTCATAAAAGGAGCCGAATTCGTTTACAATTTTCTGAGGATTAGACGTGGGGGTATCAGATTTTAAGCGTATAGCTTGGATGTTATACTTAGCTTGCCTGTCCTTTAGCATGCGGGCTAGCATTGTATCCGGCCTGTTCGCTTTCTCGTAAAATTTTCTCTTTGACCAACTCAGTGAATTGTCAGCTCTGGAAGCTAGTAGCATGTTAAGTTCAATTTTGACATCTTTTACCTCCTGTAAGGTTTTGGGGTCTAAATTCTTTTTATGGTTAGAGGAGAAAGTCTGTAATTTATTTTGGAGATTAATAATTTTGGACTCTCTTTCTCTCTTTCGTCTGGCTGTGATATTTATTAACGTGCCGCGTAATGTTGCTTTATGGGCTTCCCATAGGACAAGCTGTGAGTCAACAGAGCCCGTATTGATATTGAAGAATTGGTCAATCTCGTTGCCAATAACATCACATATTTCGGGAATTTTTAAGATTGATTCATTAAGTTTCCAATTCGTCCCAGGTCTATCAGTTCGGATATTATTGCACCTTAGCTCTATTGGCGCATGGTCTGACCATGAAATATCATGGATCCCTGCTCGGGTAACCTTAGGAACCAGTTGACAGGACACAAAAAAGTAATCAATTCTGCTGTACGAGCCATGGGGGTGAGAGAAGAAAGTGTAATCCCTGTCTGCCGGATGTAATTCCCTCCATATATCTGATAACTGGTTGGTCTTGAGGCCCCGACGCAAAGATACACCCGCTCCCTTATTGTACTGACCTACAACCCCTGACCTATCTAGGTGCGGTTGCATGACTATGTTAAAGTCACCCGCGAGCACAATGCTCCCTTGGGCCACTGAGTTCAGGGTTCTGAAAAACTTATCGAAAAAGATCGTGCTCTTCTCGCTGGGAGCGTATAAGCAAGCCAACGTGATTCTCTGCCCCCTAATTGTTCCTACAACAATGATGTATCTACCATCCGTATCACGTTTAGTTAACTGCACCTCGAACGGAATGCTGTTCCGGAATAGTATAGCTACCCCCCGTTTTTTGACTGCTGCTGCTGATGTGAAAACCTGGGTGAAATCTTTGTCAAGATATTTAGGGGCACTTGATTTACTAAAGTGTGTCTCCTGTAGAAAAAGGATTTCAGCATGTTTCCTTTTATAGTCTGTAAAGGCCAACTTCCGTTTGGTTGGGTTGTTAAAGCCCTGTACGTTATGGGAAATAAGTATCAACGCCATTTATTAAAGTGTGTGTGTGATAGCTTCGTGAAATCTTTGGACTCACCCAAGAATCCATCCCTGGAGCATGTCCGGTCCGTAGTGCTGAGACGCATCTGTACCATCTGTTGTGTGTTTTGACTGTGTGGACGATGTTCCCCTGAGAGGTGAAGGGAGGGAGAGGTGGGAGGGTGAGAGGGGGGGGGGGGGGGGGGGGGGGGGGGGGGGGGAAGGGGGGGGGATGGGGGACCACATGCAGGTAAAAACATTAGGGAGGAAACAAAAAATAACATGCATATATAACGTCAATATTGCAGAGACATCAAATAATAAAAAAACAAGAATCCACCTCGGGAGCCCCCGAGTGTGTCTCTTGCGCCCATGGGGTTGGTCTCCTGGTCCAGTCTTATAGAGGGATCTCTCCGTCTTGCTGGGACCCGACCTCCCTGGGACTTGTGTGCGATCCCTCTTTCTCAGGGATCGAAAGTGGAAATGCATGCACGCCAATACGGGGGATCCCGCCGGCGTGTTTTTCATAATCAGCTACTATATGTAACTCCGTTAAACTCTTCAACGATGGAAACTGGAACAGAAACTGCATATCAATAAACACCTCCTAAACATAACGAAAAACTTTGCCCTGTGTCTAACCTTCTGTCACCCTCCCTGAACCACGTTACCAATTTGGAGCTCATCTACTTAGTTCCTTGGAGAATGTTAACTCATATACCTCCAGTCTGAGATGATCATGTCCATAGCAGCCCTTTTCTTCTGGGTAACTCTACCATGTATGAGGATATCTACACTGATGAACAGATGTACCCTGCCCTCCGTGAATCCGAGCCTAACACATCAAGTGATTAATCCTCGTCAGTCTGTCTATACCCTCCAAAGAGCCTATCCCCTCTTAGATTGTGAGTTGCATGTCTTCTAGTAGCCCTATGCAGAGATCCCTCTGTGTATGTGCCACAGACGTAGCGGAAATAACCTGTCTCCCTTCCCACTTATGCCTGCGCTATCTATATACCTCCAGAGGCTACGTTGTTCAGCATCTTAGCGGCTCCTGTACTCATCACTAAGGTATCTCAGGTCAGGAGTCTAGCTTCCCAGATAGCGCTTTATAGGGAGAGATAGGCTTTAGTCTCTCTAGACCGTGGTCGAGGGACTTAAGTAAATTTTTATTTTATTTTTAAACCTTATATTATGAACCCTGTGGTGGGATTGGCTTGCTTTTTGTTTACCCAACCAGTCGCCCTTCTTCTTCCTCCCCCCTTCTTCTTCTCCTTCCTCCCCTCACCTCCTCTTTCTTCCACCTCTTCTCCCTCCCCCCTCAC
>WSYH01001836.1:0-30067 GCA_036426205.1 Ascaphus truei
CCTCTATGGCGGTTTTCATTTAAATCCCCTTGGGCTGTTAGTACTTTCTTTGTCTATTTTTACACTGATTGTCTTTTGTTGTATGTGATGTATTTTCCCTAAACATTTTATGTTAAGAGACCATATGTATGGTTTTAGTTTTTGGGCATTTTACTTCTTGAGCTGAGAAGGGGTTGGATCCTCTCAGCTATTAATGTGTTTGTTTTATTAAAATACTGTTATTAACTCCATCTCTTGTGCGCTTCTGTGCCATTTTCTTTCTCTGTTTCTCAGGGTGTCCTCCCCCCTTTTGAGGGGGGATCACCTCTGAAGTGGGAGCCTCTGGGGAGACGCTCCATGCACGTGCAGCACAGGGATTTTTCCAACAATAACTTCTGCAGCATGAGCGCTGAATATCCTATTCCTGCCATTTGAATGAGTTTTAATACACTGAACATCCTGTGAGTTCTATAGCAGGTTTAGCCCACCTCCCCAGCAGTGCAAGATCCCTGTAACACTTTCCTGTTTGGGATTATTTGTTACCAATGTTCCCAGCTGTTTGAGCTGCAAACTGTAACAGTAGACAATGTTACAGTAACAATATAAGAATACATTGTAGTTGCGGAGTTGCGCTGACTGAAACTGAAAGGCGGCCATTTAGTGAGCCCAAGGAAACAGGAATTTGCTGATTGATCGGCAGCTTAGGTAATTCGTTTTCAATAAAGGTAATCAAATGCTGCATATATTAAAACAACAAAATATGTGTTCCTATTTTTTAAGCTGCTTGGATTGCCTCTTTAACGCAAAGAAGGGATCAATCCCAGCGTCTGCCTGTGGCCCTAGATGAAGCACGAAATCCTTTTTCCAGACGTGGTCACGTGGCCCCCTGCTGCGGCTCAGAAATATTACACCATCATACAAGCTACAGGATCACAGCTGAATAAGGGAGACATGCTTAGCAGGGGAACCCAGAGACGCGTGCCTACACCTCCACCCCACAGCAGGGCTTTCCAGAAGCCCGTTCCATTCTACAAGCCCCGATCAAGACACGATCGTGTGAGTTCTTACACTGAAGCGGGGAGGTGTCACTTACATCACAGATCACACTGCTTGCGTTTTTCTTCTGCGTCTCTTTCCTGCGCTATAGGGTCCTTTCTTTCCCCCATCAGAAATACACGCCAAGCATTTTATTTATTTCTTTACACCCCTCTGTAAAACAAACCCTTTTACTTCCGGAGTCAGGCAGCCATACAGTATAAAACAGGAACGTGAAGTAACAGTAACCAATAACAAAAAGCGTCTATCCGTGGCGCTGGCGAGATTACCGCCTGCCGGTTGCTGTTTAGTGAATAGTTAATGGAGGAGATATGAAGTCCAGTCCCCCCAACAAGTCAGGTTTTCAATCGCTGATTGAGTAACCTGTGCTGAAGCAGGGACTGATTGGGTCACCTGCGCTCAAACCTGGGGTGCTCAACTCCAGTTCTCAAGACCCCCCCAACAGGTCAGGTTATCAGGCTATCCCTGCTTCAGCACGGGTGGTGAAAGTATTCGACTGAGCCACTGATCATCCCCCTCACACGCAGTCTGGAGGAAGCCAGGGTTATACGTGGACAAAATAATCTATTTTTGGTTGTTACATGAAAAAATAAAAAGCAAGAAAGGAAATACATAGCGGAGACCAGGGGAAAAGACAAGAAACCCCACACATTAAATAGGCGAAAATTAACATGCGTGTACAACCACATGTACATAAATAAATCCAATCTAAGTGTGCTGAGCTAGTTCAGGAGTGGTCAACCCCAGTCCTCAAGGGCCACCAACAGGTCAGATTTTCAGGATACCACTGCTTCAGCACAGGTGGCTCAATCAGAGGCTCAATCTTCGTGATTGAGCTATCTGTGCTGAAGCTGGGATATATCCTGAAAACCTGACCTGTTGGTGGCCCTTGAGGACTGGAGTTGGTCACCCGAGCGAGTTATAAAGCAGACCTCTGACACTCTTAATGGAACGCAGAATATTCCATGGGCAGATGGTCTTAAATAATTCAACATAGACACACACACATATTGCATATGGTATTTTAGTCTTTGACCCATCTTGATGCCGCAGTGCAACACGTTGAGTAATGATGCAGCAGTGCAGCGCGTTGGGTAATGATGCAGCAGTGCAACGCGTTGGGTAATGATGCAGCGGTGCACCGCATCGGGTAATGATGCAGCGGTGCACCGCGTCGGGTAATGATGCAGCGGTGCACCGCGTCGGGTAATGATGCAGCGGTGCACCGCGTTGGGTAATGATGCAGCGGTGCACCACGTTGGGTAATGACAAAGCGGAGCAATACTTTGGGTAATGACGCAGAAGTGCAACGCCTTGGGTAATGACGCAGCAGCGCAACACGGGCAATGATGAGGGTGAAACGCGTTGGGTAATGATGCAGCGCCGCAACGCGTTGGGTAATGATGCAGCGCTGTAACGCGTTGGGTAATTATGTAGTGGTGCAACACGTTGGGTAATGACGCAGCGGCGCAACGTGTAGTGTAATGAACCAGCGGTGCAACGGGTTGGGTAATGATGAACAGTAGAGATGCAACACGTTGGTTTATGATGAAGTGGCGCAACGCATTGGGTAATGATGCAGCAGCACACCTCGTTGGGTAATGATGCAGCAGCACACCTCGTTGGGTAATGATGCAGCAGCACACCTCGTTGGGTAATGATGCAGTGGCGCAACGCATTGGGTAATGATGAAGCAGCACACCTCGTTGGGTAATGATGCCGCGGTGAAATGTGTTGGGTAATGATGCAGCAGTGCAATGCATTGGATAATGACACAACGGCGCAATGCGTTGGGTAAAGACGCAGTGGCGCAACGTGTTGGGTAATGATGCAGCGGCATACCGCGTTGGGTAATAACGCAGAAGTGCAACGCGTTGGGTAATGACGCAGCGGTGCAACACGTTGGGTAAAGGTGCAGCTGTGCAACGCATTGGTTAATGACGCAATGGTGCAATGTGTTGGGTAATGACACAGCGGCGCAACACGTTGGGTAATGACGCAGTGGTGCAACGTGTTGGGTAATGACACAGCGGCGCAACACGTTGGGTAATGACGCAGTGGTGCAACGTGTTGGGTAATGATGCAGTGGTGCAACGCGTTGGGTAATGATGCAGCGGTGCAATGCGTTGGGTAATGATGCAGCGGTGCAACGCATTGGGTAATGATGCAGCGGTGCAACGCATTTGTTAATTGGGCAGCTGGTGCAGCGCATTGTGTAAATTGAGGCAACGTGCACACAAAAACCATTGGGTGTAGATGCTGCGGTGCAACGCATTGTGTAATGATGCAGCGGTGCAACGCATTGGGTAATGATGCAGTGGTGCAACGCGTTGGGTAATGATGCAACGGTGAAACGTGTTGAGTAATGAAGTAGCGGTACAACCCGTTGGGTAATGACGCAGCGGTGCAACGCATTGGGTAATGATGCAGCGGTGCAACGCATTGTGTAATGATGCAACGGTGCAATGCATTGGGTAATGATGCAGCGGTGCAACACATTGTGTAATGGTGCAGCGGTGCAACGCATTGTGTAATGATGCAACGGTGCAACGCATTGTGTAATGATGCAACTGTCAGAGTGCTCAAAACCTCCACTCTCCTCCCTTATCTGCCCCCCTAACACCTGCAGGGTAATCACATCTCCTCCCTGATATCACACTCACACCTTGCAGAGTATCACATCTCCTCCAGAATATCCCACTGCACACCTGCAGATCTCAACATCTCCTCCTTAATATCACACTCACACCTGCAGAGTATCACAATCTCCTCCCTATTCCGCACTTCACATTCTCCGTGTCAGGTACGGCATCTCGCTCCCTCTCCCCCTGATATCACACTCACAAAACCTTCAGATTCCACAATCTCCCTCCCAGTAATCCCACTCACACCTGCGAGTCCTCACATCTCCTCCCTGATATCACCCTCAACCCCGTACCTGCAGAGTATTGCACTCTCCTCCCTGATATCCCAACAACTCACACCTGCAGTGCTATCACAGTCTCCTCCCTGATATCAAAACCACTCCACAAAACCTGCAGGGTATCACGCGTCTCCTCCAATCTCCTCACCTGATATCCCACTCACAAAACTCAGCCTTCATATTCCTGCACATGCTCCTCCCTTGCAATATCACATCCTCACCACACCTGCTTCACCGGTATTCACAAATACTCCCTCCCTGATAATCACACTCACACCTGCAGGGTATCACATCCACATCTCCTTCCTCCAGATATCCCCTCACACCTGGGCAGTTATACATCTCCTCCCAGATATCACACTCACACCTGCAGAGTCTCACATCTCCTCCCT
Organism: Ascaphus truei; assembly: GCA_036426205.1. NCBI lineage: Eukaryota > Metazoa > Chordata > Amphibia > Anura > Ascaphidae > Ascaphus > Ascaphus truei. The sequence continues at coordinate 4,351 of WSYH01001836.1, forward strand.
GATATCACACTCACACCTGCAGAGTCTCACACTCTCCTCCCAGATATCCACTCCACCTGCAGATTACTACATCTCCTCCCCAGATATCCCACTCACATCCTGCAGGTATCACTCTTCTCCCGAAAATATCCCCACGCACACCTGCAGATCTCCACATCTCCTCCCGATAATCCCACTACAATACTGCAGGGTATTCACATCTCCCTCCAGAGTCTCCCACTCACACCTAGCAAAAGTCTCACATCTCCTCCCTGATATCCCCACTCTCACCTGCAGAGCTCACATCTCCCCTCCGATATCACAACTCACAACCTTCATGTATCACATCTCCTCCCTGATTCACACTCCACACCTGCAGGGTTATCCACATCTCCTCCAGATACCCACTCACTCTGCAGGTATCACATCTCCTCCTGATATCCACGCACACACTGCAGGTATCACATTTCCCCCCCCCTCCTCCCTGATATCCCCCTCCACACCTGCAGAGTCTCACATCTCCTCCTGATATCCACCCTCACACCTGCAGGGTTCACATCTCCTCCCAGCATATCCCTACTCAACACCTGCAGGGTATCACAAACAATCTCCTCCCTGTATATCCCCCTCAACACCTGCAGTACAACTCTCCTGCCTGATATCCCACCACACCTGCAGGGTATCACATCTCCTCCCAATATCCCACTCACACCTGAGGGTATCACATCATCCTCCCAGATATCTCACTCCACCTGCCAGAGTGTCACCTCGTCCCCCCGTGATATCAACTCACTCGCCTCAGGGTAATCACATCTCGCCTCCCTGATATCCCCTCACACCTGCAGATCCTCCCACTCCCCCTCCCTGATATCACACATCCACACTGCAGTATCACATCCTCCTCCCCAATTCCCACCACCTACACAACAACGACCTTCCCTTAGTCCTCAGCCAATCCACTCCTCCTTATATCACCCACAGGGGACCTTCAGATGTCATCTATCCCCTCTCCTCCCTTATTATCACACTTCACCAGACCTGCATAGTCCTACATCTCCTCCCCAATTTATCCCACTCACCCTGCAAGGTTCATCACTCTCCTCCCTGAATATCCACTCGTGGGACACCTGCAGGTATCCCAATCTCCCCTTCCCAGATAATCCCACTCACACCTGCAGGAGTCTCACATCTTCCTCCCAGATATCGCACTCAAACCTTCAGGGTTCACATCTCCTCCCCCGATATCACACTCCCATCCTGCAGGGTAATCACATCCCTCCCAGATATCCCACTCACACCCTGCAGGGTAATCCACATTCCTCCCAGATTCGTCCCTCACACCTGCAGAGCTCACATCTCCTCCCAGATATCCCCACTCACACCTGCGGTCTCACAAATCAATCTCCTCCCTGATACCCACTCACCCCGTGCAGAGTACATCCTCTCCGTCCAGATATCCCACTCACCCTGCAGGGGGATCACATCTCCTCCCAGATATCCCCACCTTCAACCCTGCAGAGTCTCACATCTCCCTCCCTGGGATATCCCACTCACAACTCTGCAGAGTCCTCACTCCTCCTCCCTGCTATCCCACTACACACGGCAGGGTAATCACATCTCCCCCAGATATCCCACTAAACGACCTGCAGGGTATCACATCTCCTCCCAGATATCCCACTCACACCTTCGAGTATCACCATCTCCTCCCAAGATTATCCCACTCACCCTTCAGAGTATCACATCTCCTCCAGATATCCCACTCACAACCTGCAGATATCACATCTCCCTCCCCCCAGATATCACTCTCAAAACCTGCAGAGTTCACATCTCCTCCTCCCTGATATCACACTCAAACAACACCTGCCGAGTCTCACATCTCTCTCCCTGATATCCCCTCACACCTGCAGGTATCACATCTCCTCCCTGATATCACACTCACACCAAAACCTGCCGGGTACACAATCTCCTCCCAGATATCCCACTCACACCTGCAGGGTATCACATATTCCTCCCAGATATCCCCTCACACTGCATGGTATCACATCCCTCCCAGATATCCCCCTCACTACTGCAGGGTATCACATCTCTCCGATCTCCCACTCACAACCTGCAGAGTATCATCATCTCCTCCCAGATATCCACTCCACCTGCAGTATCACATCTCCTCCCTGATATCACACCCACCTTCATGGTATCACATCCTTCCCTCCTCCCAGATATCCCGATTCAACCCTGCCAGAGTCGCACATCTCCACCTCCCTGATATCACACTCACACACCTGCAATAGTCGCAACTCTCCTCCCTGATATCACACTCCAACACAGGCCTGCATATTCTCACATCTCCCTCCCTGATATCACACTCACACCTGGCAGAGTCTCACTTCCCTCCCTGATATCACACTCACACCTCGCAGGGTAGCACATCTCCTTCCTCCCAGATATCACTCACACCTGCAGGGTATCAATCTCCTCCCAGATATCCCACTCAACCCTCGGTATCACAAATCGATCCTCCCAATATCCCACTCACACCTGCAGGGTATCACATCTCCTCCCTGATATCACACTCACACGACCACCCTGCAGGGTATCACTCTCCTCCCAATATCACACTCACACCTGCATGAGTAATCACATCTGCCCTGATAATCACCTCACACCTGCAGAGTCGCACAGTCTCCTCCCTGATACCCACTCACACCTGCAGGGGTTCACATCTCCTCCCTTATATCCCCCACGGCAACCTGCCGGGTATCACATCGACCTCCAGATATTCACACTCACACCTGCAGGGTATCACATCTCCTCCCAGATATCACAACTCAACACCTGCAGAGTCTCACATCCCCAGTCCTGGTATCACACTCACAACCTGCAGAGATACGTCCTCCAGATATCCCCTCACCCACCTGCATAGTCCCTCACATCTCCCCCTGATATCACACTCACAACCTGCAGATCTCACATCTCCCCCAGATACCCACTCACATCCTGCAGAGTCATCCACACTCTCTCTCCCTGATACCCCTCAACAACACCCCTGCATGTATACACATCCTCCCTCCCTGATATCACACTCACAACAAAAACCTCTTTGTAATCACCTCTTCCTGCCATATATCCCACTCACACCTGCAGAGTATCACATCTCCTCCCTGATATCCCACTCACACCTGCAGAATTCTCACAATCTCCTCCCAGATATCACACGCACACCTGGCACGTCCTCACATCTCCTCTCCTCCCGTAACACACTCACACCTGCAGAGTATCCTCTCCTCCCAGATGATTCCCACTCCCACTGCAGAGTCTCACTCTCCTCCCTGATATCCCACTCACACCTGCAGGGGTATCACATCTCCTTCCCCGATATACACTCCACCCCTGCAGGGTAGCACATATCCTTCCCAGTAGTCACACTCACACCTGCAGATCTCACATCCCTCCCTGTATCACACCACACCTGCAGAGTATCACATCTCCTCCCAGATATCCCACTCACACCTGCAAGAGTCCCTCACATCTCCTCCCTGATATCACACTCACACCTGCAGAGTCTCACATCTCCTCCCAGATATCCCACTCACACCTGCAGATATCACATCTCCTCCCTGATATCCCACTCACACCTGCAGGTTATCACATCTCCTCCCTGATATCACACTCACACCTGCATGGTATCACATCTCCTCCCATATATCCCACTCACACCTGCAGAGTATCACATCTCCTCCCTGATATCACACTCACACCTGCAGAGTCACATCTCCTCGCCTGTTCCCACGCACAACCCCTGCAGTATCACATCTCCATCCCTCCCTGATATCCCACTCACACCGCAGGGTATCACTCGAATCCTCCCAGATATCCCTCACAACCCTGCAAGGGTATCGACATCTCCTCCCATATTCCCACTCACACCTGCAGGTATCAATCTCCTCCCCAGATATCCCCTCACACCTCAGGGTTCATCACATCTCCTCCCAGATATACCCTCACACCTGCAGGGTATCACATTCCTCCCTGATATCACACTCCCACCTGCAGGTATCACACTCCTCCCCTGATATCCCCTCACTCACACCTGCAGAGTATCACATCGAACAACAATCCCAATTCCCACTCACACCTGCAGGGTATCACATCTCCTCCCTGATATCCCACTCACAACCTGCAGGGTTATCACATCTCCTCCAGATATCACACCCACCCACACGCCTTCGAGTTCACTTTCCTCCGATAGCCCCACTCACACCGCAGGGTATCATACATCTCCTCCCTGATATCACGCTCACCAACCTCAACACTGCAGTGGTACCATCTCCGCCTGATATCACCTCACACAGAAGTGCTGCCCTTCAAATTTATCACATCTCCTCCCATATATCCCAGCTCCACGAAAATGTTCCCTGACAGGTACACCTCTCCTCCCTGAATACCACACCGTATGGTAACCAGAACGCTTCCTCTTCTCACCTTTACCTCCCTTCCATATCCGCACCTCCAGCCCGGAAGGGACATACCGTTCAGGTAGCACATCTCCTCCCTGATATCCCCACTCACACCTGCATAGTATCACATCTCCTCCCTGGTAATCGACACTCAACCCTGCATAGTCGCACTCCGCCCTCCCTGATATCGACCACTTACGACCTGCCAGGTATCAAACTCTCCTCCAGAATCCCAACTCACCTGCAGAGTATCACATCTCCTCCTGATATCCCACTCACATGACCTGCCGAGTAATCACATCTCCTCCCAGATATCACACTCAACAAAGGTAACACTGCAAGCCCACATCTCCTCCCATATATCCCACGACACCTGCAGAGTCTCACATCTCCTCCCAGATATCCCACTCACACCTGCAGGGTATCACATCTCCTCCCTGATATCACACTCACACCGCAACGGTATCACATCTCCTCCCTGATATCACCCTCACACCTCCACCCCTTCGAGTACACATCTCCCCTCGCCAGATATCCCCTCCCACCTGCAGGGTATCACATCTCCTCCCAGATATTACACTCACACCTGCAGGGTAATCACATCCCTATCCCAATATCCCATCAACACGCTGCGGTATCAATCTCCTCCCCGATATCCCACTCACACCTGCATAGTCTCACATCTCCTCCCAGATATCCCACTCGACCCTGCAGAGTCCTCGAGAGAGAACATCTCCTCCCTTGATACCCACTCACCTGCAGAGTATCACATCTCCTCCCAGAGTATCCCAACTCACACCTGCAGTGGTAATCACAGATCCTCCTCCCATATATCCCACTCACAGAGCCTGAGAGTCTCACATCCCTCCTGTATCCCACTCACACCGGCATAGTCTCACATCTCCTCCTGATATCCCACTCACACCTGCAGGGTAATCACATCGCCTCCCCGCTTCCCACTCTCACCCTGCGGGTATCCCCTCTCCTCCCAGATATCCACTCAACCTGCCAGTAATCACATCACATCTCCTCCCAGATTCCACTCCACCATGCAGATTTCACATACTCCTCCCAGATATCCCCCTCACACCTGCAGAGTATCACATCTCCTCCAGTATCTCTCACCCCTGCAGAGAGTCTCACATCTCCTCCCTGATATCACACTCACACCTGAGAGTCTCAATCTCCTCCCGATAATCCCACTCACAACTGCATGGTAATCACATCTCCTCCCTGATATCACCTCACACCTGTCAAGGGTATCACATCTCCTCCCATAATCCCACTCACTACCTCCGGGTATCACATCTCCCTCCCATATATCCCCTCACACACTGCAGGGTATCACATCTCCTCCCAGATATCCCACTGCCACTAACCTGCAGGGTATCACTCTCCTCCCCAGATTCCCACTCACAACCTGCATAGTATGGTCACTCTCCTCCCAGATATCCCACTACACACCTGCATGTGTATCACATCTCCTCCCTATATCACATCCACTGCAGGGTATCACATCACATCTCTCCCAATATCCCACTCCACCTGCAGAGTCTCACATCTCCTCCTGATCTCACACTCCACCCTGAAGATTCCCACATCTCCGTCCCTGAATCACACTCAAACCTAAGAGTCTCTACATCTCCGCCTGATAGCACACTCACACCCAAAAAAATGCAGAAGTCTCACATCTCTCCCCTGATTATCACACTCACACCTGCAGGGTATCACATCTCCTCCCAGGATATCCCACTCACCCTGCAGGGTATCACCCTCCTTCCCAGATAATCGTCCCCTCACCGTCGAACCTGCAGTATCACATCTCCTCCCAGATATCCCACCACACCTCAGGTACACATCTCTCCTTCTCCTCCCTGATAATCACACTCCAGGACTACTGCAGGGTATCACATCTCCCCCAGATATCAAACTCACACCTCAGAGTTCACAATCTCCTCTCCCTGATATCACACTCACTCACACCTGCAGAGTCTCACATTCCTCCCTGACTCTCCACTACACAACCTGCAGGGTATCAACATCTCCCTGCTCCCTGATATCCCAACCACACTCAAACCTGCAGGCTATCACATCTCCTCCCAGATTCACACTCACACCTGCAGGTATCAACAATCTCCTCCAGATATCACACTCACACCCCCCCCGCAGGAGTCTCAACATCTCCTCCCTGGTACACACTCCACCTGCAGAGTCTCAATCATCCTCCCAGATATCCCACTCACACCTGCGAGCTCACATCTCCTCCCCCTGATATCACACTCCCCCCCCACCAGCCCTGCAGTCCTCGCACATCTTCCTCCAAGATATCCCCCTCACACCTGCAGAGTATCACATCTCCCTCCCTGATATCCCACTCATCACACCTGCGGTTAAATCACAATCTCCTCCCTGATATCAGCACCACTACCTGCCTGGTATCACTCTCCTCCCAGATATCCACTCACACACCTGCAGAGTAATCACATCTCCTCCCTGATATCCCACTCACAACCTGCCAGTCTCACATCTCCTCCAAGATATCACACTCACCCGCAGAGTCCTCCATCTCCTCCCTGGTATCACACTCACACCTGAGATAAAAATCACAAGCCCGCCCAATATCCCACTCACACCCTGCGATTCTCACTCTCCTCCGCTATATCCCCACTCAGCACCTGCATGGTTCACATCTCCTCCCAGATATCACAACTCACACCTTCATGGGTATCACACATCTCCATCCTCCCCGATATCACACTCAAACTGCATATTCTCAACATCTCCCCTGGTATCGACACTCACCCTGCAGAGTAATCACATTCCTCCCAGATATCCCACTCATCCACTACAACCTGCAGAGTCCCCCCACCTCTCCTCCCTGATATATCCACACTTCACACTCAGATCTCACATCTCCTCCCAGATATACCACTCACCCCTGGCAGAGTATACAATCTCCCTCCCTGATATCCCACTCACCCCTGCATGGTTCACAAATCTCCTCCCTGATATCACACTCCCCAGACACCTGCATGGATCACATCTCCCCCGATATCCCACCTCACACCTGCAGAGTATCCATCTCCTCCCTGATATCACACTCTCACACCTGCAGAGTATCACATCGCCTCCCTGATCTGCCCACTCACACCTGCAAGGGTAATCCACCTCTCCTCCCTTATATCCCACTCACAAAACCTGCAGGTTAATCAAATCTCCTCCCAGATATCCCACTACACCTGCAGGGTATCACTCTACCTCCCAGATATCCCTCTCACACCTGCAGGGTATCACATCTCCTCCCAGATATCCCCACTCACACACCTGTCAGGGTATCACATCCCTCCCAATATCCCACTCACCGCATGGTATCACCATCTCCTCCCTGATATCACACTCACACCTGCAGTGTATCACACACATCTTCCTTCCCCTGATATCCCACTCCACACCTGCAGAGTATCACATCTCCTCCAGATATCCACTCACACCTGCAGGTATCACCATCTCCTCCCAGATATCAACCCCCCTGCAGGGTATCCATCTCCTTCCCCAGATATCACACTCACACTGCATATGTCTCACATTTCCTCTCCCTGATATCCCACTCACACCTGCGTGTAATCACCATCCCGCCCTGATCACACACTCACACCTGCAGGTATCACATCTTCCTTCCCTGATTCACCCTCACCCTGCAGAGTTCGACATCTCCTCCCATATATCCCACTCACGACACCTGCAGGGTCTCTACATCTCCTCCCTGATTATACCACACTCACACCTGCAAGAGTCTCACATTTCCTCCCTGATTCCCACTCACAACACCTGCAGGGTAATCACTCGCCGTCCTTCTCCTCCTCTGATATCCCACTCACACCTGCATAGTATCACATCCCTCCGCCTGGTAATCCACTCACGACCTGCAAGTCTCACATCTCCTCCTGATATCACCTCACAGCCTGCAGGTATCACAATCTCCTCCCAGATCTCCCACTCACAACCTGCATGAGTATCACCTCTCCTCCCTGATATCCCACTCACACCTCAGATATCACATCTCCTCCCTTATCACACTCACACCTGCAATAGTCTCTCACCTCTCCTCCCGAATATCCCACTCACACCTTCAGAGTCTCACATCTCCTCCAATATCCCACTCAACACTGCAGGGTATCCACATCTCCTCCCAGATATACCCACTCAGAGCCTGCAGAGTATCACATCTCCTACCTGATATCCCACTCACCACCTGCAGAGTCTCACATCTCTCCCTGATCAACTCACACCTGCAGTGTAACACATCTCCTCCCAAGATATCACCCATCACAACCTGCAGGGTTCACATCTCCTCCCAGATATCCCACTCACAAAAACCTGCAGGGTATCACATCCGCCCAGATAATCCCACTCCACCTGCATGGGATCACATCTCCTCCCTGATATCACACTCACACCTGCAGAGTCTCACATCTCCTCCCAGCTATCCCACTTCACAAACACATGCAAGGTATCACATCTCCTCCCAGAATTCCCCTCCACACCTGCAAGTAATCACATCTCCTCCCTGATATCCACTCACACCCTGCAGGGTATCACATCTCCTCCCAGATATCACACTCAACACCTGCAGGGTGTATCCAACACACATCTCCTCCCAGATATCACACTCACACCTGCAGAGTCTCACATCTCCTCCCTGATATCATCCCACTCACACCTGCAGGGTATCACATCTCCTCCCAGATATCCCACTCACACCTGCAGATGTATCACATCTCCTCCCAGATATCACACTCACACCTGCAGAGTCCTCACAATCTCCTCCCCAGATATCCCACTCACACCTGCAGATTTATCACGATCTCCTCCCGAGATATCCCCGCACTCACTAACAGGTCCATCCTGCATTGTTCACCTTCTCCTCGACCATATCTGCCCACTCCCCCCGTAACCTCCTTCATACGGGTCTCACTATCATCCGTCCCTATATCACCCCTCACACCTTCAGAGTAATCACATCTCCTCTCCTCCCTTATAGCCCCTCACCCTGCAAGAGTAATCACTCTCCTCCCTGATATCCCCTCACACCTTCAGAGTATCCACCTCCCCTCCCTGATTCCCCGTACGACCTGCAGGTATCACCTCCCCTCCCTGATATATCAATCTCGCACTGCATAGTCCTCACAGCCCCTCTCTAATAGAGGATATAATGTAGACAGGCAGACCGCGCTGTAATTTTCAGCATGTGGTGCCCCATAGACGTTGGTCACCCTGCCGTCCGTCCACACCGTGTAGTGAATATATCATTTGCTCTATTTTGCAGCCGCTGGCAGAGCTCAGAGGACGGTCAACTACAACAGCCCTGAAAAACCTCGAGTACCCGTATCTGGGATGTCAAAGAACAAGCAAAAAGCAAAGCCGACTCTCCACAGAAATGCGGAACTGGATCTGTCAAGCGAGGATACCATAACCGGCAGGGGGACACAAACAGACCGCCCAGACAATGTATATTTACACAATAGGAGCGGCCTGGTACAGGATAAGATACAATAGACCTTCAGGGACAAAAAAAACGCCATAACAATTATATTTACACAATAGGAGCGGTTCTGTACAGGGGATACAATAACCAACCGTTCAGGGGACACCGCAGACAATGTTATTCACAATAGAGCGCTCCGATACACGAGATACCCATAACCGTGCAGGGGGAAACAAACCGCCAGACAATGTATATTTACCCATAGAGCGGTTCTATATTCCTATCAGCGTTATCTACGAGTGCAGAACGGTCATTTAATCCGTACACTATAGTGCCATCAGTGCTTGCGCTAATACACATTCTCTCCAGACTCCGCGCTGTACCCTACATCAGCAGGAGTAACACGGAGCTCCCATCTCCGAATAAGTACTGAGGAAAACCAGAATATCAACCAAGCTAATGCCCCATTGTGCAAACAGAAGGCAGTGGGATAAAAATGAATCAGGAAAACCACAGGTGCGGGACAATCGCGCGTTGTCGGGGTAGTGGGGCGAACTACTGATCATGTTTAGAAGACGTTTACAACGCAACAAAACCAGCATTTTGTAAACCAGGGTTGGCCAGCTCCGGTCCATCAATGGCCCCAACAGGTCTAGTTTTCAGGATATCCCTGCTTCGGTGGTCAGTCTTCGAATTAGCCACTGATTGAGCCACTTGTGCTGAAGCTGAGCTGAATCGAAGCCAGCTTTGCTAAGGCCTTATGTATAAAGTGTAATAGCGTCACACGTAAACGCCTTAGCCCAGATTCACAAAACGGTGGCTATGTTTTAGTAGGCCCGTACGCGCCCCCAGTCCTATTAACGGGGGTAAGCGTGCTAAACCCCCTTGTGGATCTGGGGAGACCAATAACTGTTCCCTCCCCAAATCTTGAGATGTAGTGTGATTTCCGACTCTTCTGCCTTTCACACATAAAATAGTTGAAAAAGGTTTTTTAAAGAAAAATAGAAGCAATCTTTTAACTTTCCTTGAAAAAAAAATACCATGACAAAAGTCGATTTCCTGGTTCTAAATTTCTCATCTTCCAGAGATTAAAATCAGATGGACTTTCATCACTCAAGTGTAAGGAGAACAGAGGCGGGAAGAGAGGCCGTCAGTGAGGAGACGGGGCGGGAGAGAGGCGTCATGGAGATGGACAGTTGCGGAGAGAGGCCTCAGTGAGTAGATCGGGGCAGGAGAGAGGCGTCAGTGAGGAGACGGGGCAGGATAGAGGGCGTCATTGAGGAGACGGGACGACGAAGAGAGGCGTGCAGTGAGGAGACGGGGGGGGGCGGGAGAGAGGCTGCAGTGAGGCGCGGTGACGGCAGAGAGGCGACAGTGAGGAACGTTGCGGGAGAGAGCTCCAGTGAGGAACGGTGCGGCAGAGATCTGCAGTGAGAGCACGGGGGCTGGAGAGACCGTCATTGAGGAACGGGCGTGAAGAGACAGGTTCAGTGAGGAGACGGGGCGTGGAGAGAGGCGTACAGTGAGGAGACGGTCGGGAGATAGGCGGTCAGTGAGGAGACGGGGCGGAGAGAGGCGTCAGTGAGTGAGAACGGGGCGGCAGCGAGGCGTCATTTTGAGGGACGGTGTCGGGAGAGGAGCGGCGTCAGTGAGGAGAACGGGACCGGCGGAGGCGTCCAGTGAGGAGACGAGGGCGGGAGAGAGGCGTCAGTGAGGAGACGGGGAACGGCAATGAGAGGCGGCAGGAGGGGGAGGGCGGGTGGCGGGAGAGAGGCGTCAGTGAGGAGACGGGCACGGCAGAGAGGCTCATTGAGGAGAACGGGGCGGGAGAGACGCGTCAGTGAGGAGATAACCGGGGCGGGAGAGACAGGTCGTGAGGAGACGGGGCGGGCAGAGGCGTCAGTGAGGAGACGTGGCGTGGAGAGGCGTCAAGTGCGGAGACGACTGGGCGGGAGAGAGGCGTAGTGAGAGACGGGGCGGCGAGTAGGCGTCCATTGAGGAGACGGGGCGGGAGAGAGGCGTCAGTGAGGATACAGGGACGGGAGAGAGGCGTCAGTGAGATACGGGGCGGCAGAGAGGCGTCATCGAGGAGACAGGGCAATGATGGAGGCCCGTCAGTGGCGGAGACGGGACCGGGACGGGAGAGAGGCGTCAGTGGGGAGAACGGGGCGGGATATAGGCGTCAGTGAGGAGACGGGGCGGGATAGAGGCGTCAGCGAGGAGACAGGGCAGAGGAGGCGTCAGTGAGGAGACGGGACGGAGGAGGCTCATTGGGAGACGGGCGGAGAGAGCTTCATTGTATGAGCGGGGCAGGAGAGAGGGCGTACAGTGAGGAGGACGGGGCGGCCTAGAGGCGTCGGAGGAGACATGAGGGCGGAGAGAGCGTCAGTGAGGAGACGGGTCGGGAGACGGGGCCGAAGAGAGTGCGTCAGAGAGGAGACGGGTATGGCGAGAGGCATCGCGAGGAGACGGGGCGGTGAGAGGCGTCCGTGAGGAGACTGGGCGGAAGAGAGGCGTCATGTGAGGAGAACAGGGCGGGAAGAGAAGGCGTCGGCGAGGAGACGGGGCGGGAGAGAGGCGTCAGTGAGGAGACGGGGCGGGAGCGAGGCGTCAGTGAGGGGATGGGGGCCAGGAGGAGGCGTCAGTGAGGAGACGGGGCTGGAGAAGAAGCTCAGTGAGGAGAACGGGCGGGAGAGAGGCGTCAGTGAGGAATGGGGCAGGAGAGAGTAGGCGTCAGTGAGGAGACGGGCGGGAGAGAGGCGGCAGTGAGGAGCGGGGGCGGGAGAGAGGGCGTCAGGTGAGGAGAACGGGGCGGGAGGAGGCCTCTCAGTGAGGAGACGGGGCGGAGAGAGTGGCGTCAGTGAGGAGACGGGCGGGAGAGAGGCCGTCATTGAGGGGACGGTGCGGTAGAGAAGGCGTTCATGTGAGGAGACGGGGGCTGAGAGAGGCGTCAGTGAGGAGACGGTAGGGGGAGAGGCGTGGGGCGAGGAGACGGGTAGGGAAGAGATTTGTCGGCGAATAGAAGAACGTGGCGGAGAGGGGCGTCAGCGATGAGACGTGGTTGGGAGAGAAGACATCAGCGAGGAGACGGCAGAGAGAGGTGTCAGTAAGGAGACTGGGCGGGGGAGAGGCGTCAGCGAGGAGACGAGGTGGGAGGGAGGCGTCAGCGAGGAGGAAGGGGGTGGGAGATATGCGTCAGTGATGAGACTGGGCGTGGGAGAGAGCTCGCGGGAACGGGGCGGAGCGAGGCGTCAGTGAGGAGACGGGGCGGGAGAGAGGCGTCAGCGAGGAGACGGGGCGGAGGAGGCGTCACATTGAGATGGGCGGGGGAGAGGCTTCCAGTGAGGAGCGGGGCGGGAGAAGAGGCTCAGCGAGGAGAAGAGGCCGGGCGGGGAGAGGCGTCAGTGAGGAGACGGGGCGGGAGAGAGGCCGTCAGCTCGGAAGGGGCGGTAGAGAGTGTCCGTCAGATGGGCGGGAAGAGGTGGTCATGAGGAGACGGGGCGGAGAGAGGCGTCAGCGAGGAGACAGGGGCAGGAGAGAGTCGGTCGCGAGGAGGCGTGGGGCGGGAGAGAGATGCGTCAGTGAGGAGGACCGGGCGGGAGAGAGGCGTCAGGAGGAAGACGGGCTGTAGAGAGGCGTCGGGCGATGAGACAGGGTGGGAGAGGAATCAGCAGGAACGGGCGGGGGGAGAGAGGCGTCAGCAAGGAGACAGGGTGGGAGAGGTATCAGCGAGGAGACAGGGTGGGAGAGAGGCATCAGCGAAGAGACGTGGCGGGAGAGGGCGTCCAGCGAGGATACGTGCCGGGAGGAGGCGTCAGTAAGGAGACTGGGGCGTGGGAGAGCGTCAGCGAGAGGACGAGGTGGGAGGAGGCGTCCAGCGGAGACGGGGGGATAGGCGGGCGTCAGTGAGGAGACGGGGCGGGAGAGAGGCGTCAGTGAGGAGACGGGTAGGGGGAGAGGCGTGGGCGAGGAGACGGGTATGGAGAGAGGTGTCGGCGAAGAGACGTGGCGGGAGAGAGGCGTCAGCGAGGAGACGGGGCGGGAAGGAGAGGCATCAGCGAGGAGACGGGCGGGAGAGAGGCGTCGTAAGGAGACACTGGGGGCTGGGGATATGTCTTCAGCGAGGAGACAGGTGGGAGGGAGTCTCGCGAGGAGACGGGGGCGGGAGAGAGGCTCATGAGGAGCGGTGCGGAGATGGCGTCAGCGAGGAGACCGGGGCGGGAGAGCGGCACAGTGAGGAGACGGCGGATATAGGTCGTCAGCGAGAAGACATGGCGGGATAGAGCGCGTCAGTGAGATTGTGGGGAGAGAAGGGCGTCATGAGGAACGGGGCGGGAAGGAGACGTCAGCGGAGAGACGGGGCGGGAGAGAGGCGTCAGTGAGATGGTGGGGGAGAGAGGCGTCAGTGAGGAGACGGGGCGGGAGAGAGGCGTCAGCGAGGAGACGGGGCGTGAGATAGCTTCATCGAGGAGACGGGGCGTGAGAGAGGCTCAGTGATATGGGGGGGGAGAGAGGCGTCAGTGAGGAGACTGGCGGAGAGAGGCCGTCAGCGAGAGACGGTCAGGATAATAGCGTCAGCGAGGAGACGGGCGGGAGGAGGCGTCACTGATGAGACGGGCTGGAGACAGGCGTCAGCGAGGAGACGGGGCGGGTGAGAGGCGTCAGCGATGAGACAGGGTGGGAGAGGCATCAGCGAGGAGACGGGGCGGGAGAGAGGCGTCAGCGAGGAGACAGGGCGGGAGAGGTATCAGCGAGGAGACAGGTGAGAAGAGGCAAATCAGCAAGGGACGGGGCGGGAGGAGGCGTCAGCGAGTATACGGGGCGTGAGAGAGAGGCGTCAGTCAGATGGGGCGGAGAGAGGTGTCAGTGAGGAGACGGGGCAGGAGAGAGGCGTCAGCGAGGAGACAGGGCAGGAGAGAGGCGTCAGCGAGGAGACGGGGCGGAGAGAGGCGTCAGTGAGGAACGGAGGCGGGATAGGAGGCGTCAGCCGAGGAGACTGGGGGGGAGAGAGGGTGTCACGTCAGCAATGGGGCGTGAGGAGTAGGTGTCAGTTAGTAGACGGGCTTGGAGAGAGGCGTCAGCGAGGATACAGGGCATGAGGAGCAGGCGTCAGCGAGAGGCGGGGGCGGGAGAGAGGCGTCAGTGGAGGAGACGGGGGGGGCAGGGAGAGAGCGTCAGCGAGTAGACGGGGCGGTAGAGAGGTCCGTCGGCCGATGAGACCAGGGTGTGAGAGGTATCACGAGGGAGCGGGGCGGGAGAGAGGCGTCAGCGAGGAGACAGGGCGGGAGAGGTATCAGCGAGGAGACAGGGTGGGAGAGAGGCATCAGCGAAGAGACGTGGCGGGAGAGAGGCGTCAGCGAGGAGACGGTGCGGGAGAGAGGCATCAGCGTTAACGGGCTGGAGAAGGCAATCCAGTAAGGAGACTGGGCGGGGGAGAGGCGTCACGATGAGACGAGGTTGGGAGGAGGCGGTCACGAGGAGACGCGGGCGGGAGAGAGGCGTCAGTTTGAGGAAGACGGGCGGGAGAGAGGCGTCAGCGAGGAGACGGTGGTGGGAGAGAGGAGGGCGTCAGTGAGAGACGGGTGGCCGAGTAGAGGACGTCAGGCGCAGGAGGAGACGGGGCGGGAGAGGGAGAGGCGTCAGTGAGATGGTGGGGAGGAGAGGCCTCAGTGAGGAGACGGGGCGGGAGAGAGGCCATGGGTCGGGCGAGGACGAGAGGGCGAGAGATGCTGCGGATATGGGGGGAGACGAGGGCTCAGTGAGGGAGACGGGGCGGGGAGGGGAGAGAGGCTCAGTGAGGAGACGGGGGGGTAAGAGAGGCGTCAGCGAGGAGGACGGTGGCGGGAGAGAGCGTCAGTGAGATGGTGGGGGAGAGAGGCGTCAGTGAGGAGACGAGGCTGCGGGAGAGAGGCGTCAGCGAGAGACGGGAAAGCAGGAGAAGATGGCAACTCCAGCGCAGATGAGACGGGAGGGCGGAGAGAGGAGCTCAGGAGGAGACGGGGGGGACGAAGGCGTCAGGAGAGAACGGGTGCGGGGGGTGATGGGCGTCAGCGAGGAGACGGGGCGGTAGAGATGCGTCGGCGATAGAACAGGGTGGGATAGGTATCACGAGGAGACGGGGCGGGGCTGGATAGAGCGTCAGCGACGGAGAGCGGGCGGGAGAGAGGCGTCACGAGGAGAGTACGGTGGACGGGAGGAGGGCGTCAGTCATGGGGCGGGAGAGAGGTGTCAGTGAGGAGATAAGCGGGGCAGGAGAGACGGGCGTCAGCGAGGAGAACGGCAGAGGAGAGAGGCGTTCAGCGAGGAGGGGGCGGGAGCGAGGGCGTCGTGAGGAGCGGGGCGGGGAAGGGGCGTCAGCGAGAGACGGGGGCGGAGAGAGAGGTGTCAGGTCAGATTGGGGACGGGAGGAGAGAGGTGTTCAGTGAGAGAACGGGGGCGGGAGAGACAGAGGCGGTCAGGAGGAGACAACGGCGGAAGACGAGGCAGTCAGCAGAGGAGGCGGGGGGGGCGTGAGAGACGGGTCAGTGAGGAGACGGGGCGGAAGGAGAGCGGGAGTCAGCGGGAGACGAGGGCGGTTAGAGAGAGCGTCGGCGGGCGATGTAGATCAGGGTGGAAGAGGTATCAGCGAGGAGACGGGGCGGGAGAGAGCGTCAGGCGAGGATACGGGCGGAGAGAGGTATCACGACGAGGAACAGGTGGGAGAGAGGCATCAGCGAGAGAGACGGGGATGGGAGGAGAGGCGTCAGCGAGGAGACGGTGCGGGAGAGAGGCAAATCAGCGAGGAGACGGGCGGGAGAGAGCGAATCAGTAAGAGACTGTGGGCGGGGGAGGAGGCGTCAGCGAGGAGACGAGGCTGGGAGGGAGGGTGCAGCGAGGTAGACGGGGCGGGAGAGAGAGTCGTCAGTGAGGAGACGGGGCGGGAGAGAGGTCTTCAGCGAGGAGAGTGGGACGGTGGGAGAGAGAGCGTAAGTGAGAGACGGGGCGGAGGAGGGAGGGAGGCGTCACATCGAGAGAGACGGGGCGGGAGAGAGGCGTCAGTGAGATGGTGGGGGAGGAGGGGAGCGATCAGTCGAGGAGACGGGGCGGGAGAGAGGACGTAGGAGAGGGAAGGGAGACGGAGGGGGGAGGAGGCTCAGTTGAGATGGTGGGGGAGAGAGGGCCGTCCAGTGAGGAGACGGGGCGGGAGAGAGGCGGTCAGTGGGGAGACTGGGGCGAGGGAGAGAGTCGTCAGCCGAGGGTACTTGGCGTGGGGAGAGATGCGTCAGTGAGATGGTGTTTAGTATAGGCTCAGTGAGGTAGACGGGCGGGAGAGAGCGGTCAGCGAATGAGAAGGCAGGAAGAGGCTTGTTTGGTCATGCGAGGAGACGGCGTGGGAGAGGCGTCAGTGGAGACGGGGCGGGGAGACGGCGTCAGGCGAGGAACGGGGCGGAGTGGGTGAAGAGGCGTCAGCGAGGAGACGGGGCGGTAGAGAGGCGTCGGCGATGAGACAGGGTGGGAGAGGTATCAGCGAGGAGACGGGGCGGGAGAGAGGCGTCAGCGAGGAGACAGGGCGGGAGAGGTATCAGCGAGGAGACAGGGTGGGAGAGAGGCATCAGCGAGGAGACGGGGCGGGAGAGAGGCGTCAGCGAGGAGACGGGGGCGGGAGGAGAGAGGTCGTCAGTCAGATGGGGCGGGAGAGAGGGAGAGTAGTGCAGGAGGAGAACGGGGCAGAGAGAGAGGAGGCGTCACGAGGAGACAGTGGAGGAGAGAGGCGCGGTCAGCGAGGAGCGGGGCGGGAGTGCGAGGCGTCAGTGAGGAGACGTGGGCGGGAGAGCGGCGTCGCGAAGGAGACGGGGCGGGAGAGAGGTGTCAGTCCATGGGGCGGGGAGAGGTGTCAGTGAGGAGACGGGCGCAGGAGAGGGCGTCAGCCGAGGAGACAGGGCAGGGAGAGAGTGCGGTCAGTCGGAGGAGACGGGGGCGAGGGAAGAGAGGCGTCCAGCGAGGAGACGGCTGCGGGAGAGAGGGCAATCAGACGAGGAGAACTGGGGCGCGGAGTGAGAGGCGCATTGGAGGAGAGACGTGCGGAGAGAGAGGCAGCATCAGCGAGGAAGGGGCGCGGAGGAGGCATCAGTAGGAGCTGGGCGGGGGAAGCGGTCGCGCGAGGAGACGAAGGTGGAGGAGGCGTCGTGAGGAGGAGGGGCGGGGGAGAAGGCGTCAGTGAGGAGACGGGCGAGCGAGAGGCTCCAGCGAGGAGACGGGGCGGGCAGGAGAAGAGCGTCACGAGGAGAGGGCGGGAGAGATGGCTCGTCAGCGAGGAGACGGGGCGCGGAGAGAGGCGTCAGTGCGATGGTGGGGGAGAGAGGCCGTCAGTGAGGAAGACGGGGGGGAGGAGAGGCGTCAGTCGTACGGAGACAGGGAGTAGCAGGAGGAGGCTGTCAGCGAGGAGACGGGGCGGGATGAGAGGCGGTCAGTGAGGAACGGACAGGCAGGAGAGGGAAGACAGGTAAGCGCAGGCGGAGAAGGGCGGGAGAACAGGCGTCAGCGAGGAGAGGGGAGGGGGGGGTAGAGAGGCGTCGGCGATGGAGACAGGTTGGGAATGACGTTAGGGTCGAGGTGTATCAGCTGGGAGACGGGGCGGGAGATGGAGGGACATCAGACCGCAGGCTAGACAGGGTGGGGAGAGGCATCAGCAGCGAGAGACGGGGCGGGAGAGAGGCGTTCAGTCAGTGGGGCGGGAGAGGAGGGTGTCAGTGAGGAGACGGGGACGGGAGAGAGGCTCACGAGATACAGGGCAGTGAGAGAGGGCTCAGCGAGAGGAGAGAGGGGCGGAGAGGGAGAGAGGTCAAGTGAGGAGACGGGGCGGGAGGGAGAACGAGGCGAGCGAGGGAAGTCGGGAGGTGGACGGGGAAGGACAGGGCAGGAGGGAAGTGAAGAACGATACCAAAACAACGAGAGTGGGCGTAGGGAGGTGTAGATGAGAGCTCGGCGTGAGACGAGGTGTGGGGAGAGGGTTATCAGCGAGGAGACGGGGCGGGAGAGAGTCAGCGAGGGACAGGGCGGGGAGAGGGATCACGAGGAGACAGGTGGGAGAGAGGCATCAGCGGAGAGACGGGGCGGGAGTAGAGGGCGTCAGCGAGGAGATGGGGCGGGAGAGAGGAGACGGGGTAGGAGGTGTCGGCAATGAGACAGGGCGGGAGAGGCATCAGCGAGAAGACGGGGCGGGAGGGAAGCGTCAGCGAGGAGACAGGGCGGGAGAGGTATCAGCGAGGAGATGGGGCGGGAGAGAGGCGTCAGCGAGGAGATGGGGCGGGAGAGAGGAGACGGGGTAGGAGGTGTCGGCAATGAGACAGGGGCGAGAGGCATCAGCGAGAGAAAACGGGGCGGGGGGAAGGCTCAGCGAGGAGGATGGGGAGGGAGAGAGAGGAGACGGGGTAGGAGGTGTCGGCAATGAGACAGGGCGGGAGAGGCATCAGCGAGGAGACGGGGCGGGAGAGAGGCGTCAGCGAGGAGACGGGGCGGGAGAGAGAGATGAGACTGGGTAGGAGTGTCGGCAATGAGACAGGGCGGGAGAGGCTGCGCGAGAGAGGGGTCGGGAGGCGAAGCGTCACGAGGGACGGGCAGCGGGAGAGGTATCAGCGAGGAGAATGGGGCGGGAGAGGTACATCGAGGAGATGGGGACGGAGAGACCACGTCATCCAGGAGAGTGGACTGCGGGAGAGAGGCGTCAGCGAGGCGACAGGGCGAGAGAAGTGTCAACGTAAAGACGGTACAAATAGAAGTTCATACTGGCGCCCTGCTCCATTTTCTTCTCACGTCAAATGTTAGAAATCGTTTCTTACTCGTGACGCAAATTGTAGCGAACGCCGCATCAGGCGGCACTGGGGCAGAAACGGAGGCATCTCATTCCAATCTGTGCACCATATATCTGATCTTTAACGCCAACTATTCACATCCCCCTTAGGCCTCGATCACACCGGCTGCTCCACGGACGAGCGTTTCCGAGCCTCTGTCTGCTGGGCGATGTGGGAACATCCCCAGACAGAATGACGCGATTGGGGCCTAGCTTAAAAAAAAAATATGTGTGCTTGTGATTGGCTGGCGCAGTACACGTCACACGGCTGCTGCTTGAAATTTCAACTTCAGTTGAAAGCTTGAGGCTTAGTCCCCACAGGCTGCTGTAGCGCCCGCCGCAGAGACAAGAGCCGCTGCGAGGGGCGGGCGCCGCAGGGAAAGAGACAAGAGCCACCACGAGGGGCGGCCGCCGCGCTGAACCGACAGTTTTTCCAGGAGTCAGGGAAATTGAGATTTGACCCAGCGACAGAGCGCTAGGCCACGTCCCCCAGCGGTTCAGCCAATGAGGACGAACCTCCCGGGTGACGTCATGGCCGCGCCTCCCGTCACTCCTCAGTCACGCCTTTCCCCCTGCAGCTCACTGCAGACCGGAGAACTCGGCTGCACGCGCCGCCAACCTCGCAGGCGCGCGTGCAGCGCAGGCAGTGGGGCCGTAGCCTGACTTGCAGCTGCGATAACGCTGCACTTCGCCGCCGGGGGGCGTTTTCTGTTTGAACACTCCCACAGAACACAGCGAAAGCGCGAGCACGTCGCACGCGTTCTGTCTGAGCGAGGCCTAAATCCCAAACTGATGCGGCGGCGAGCAAAGTTGGAGAGCACAGCCTTGATGCATAATACAAAATGGCGCCTTGTGGGTCAGTTTTGCTTCAAATTTCAGATCACGTTAACAACCAAAAGAATAAACTCAGACACACACACACAGGAAAGTACAAGCAGAAGTGGGGAGCAGGCAGCGGGATGAGGTTAGTGACTGAAACAGGCGCATGTTAAAACAGAGAACAGAGAGACGCAGGTGGGGGGAAGCTTGTGGGGAGCGCAGGTGTCACCATATATAGAAAAATAATATATATAGTGTAATATGCCTTAAACAGAAAAAAAGCAATCTATACCGGAATCCTGATTGGGAACTCACATTCTCCCAGTTTAATTCAGCAGTGGATAGTAAATGGATGAGATGATGTGGACTCAGCCATAGGTAGAGAGGTCTTGCTGACATTAAACTCTCTGGTTTAGCAGAGCAAACCCTCGTAATAAGAATGACAGCCTTTAGTGCAACATTGTTATGTTCACTATCAATGTATTGGTAAAAGCATAAATAATGCACTCCATGAGCATCATGTGCATAGCACATAGAAATAAACCAGAGAGTTTATGTCAAGCAGACCTCTCTTACATATTGCTGAGTCCAATATCATCTCATCCATTACTACCACGCTGAACTTTAAACTGGGAGAATGTGAGTTCCCAATCAGGATTCCTGTATAGATTGCTTTTTTCTGTTAAGGCATATTACATATTATATTTATTTCTCTCATATACGGTGTGACACCTGCGCCTCCCCACAACTTCCCCCACCAGTCAAGATAGGAAAACTGGATCTTCTACCAAGAGGGTTGAGCAGCAAAGTTTGCCATTTTATATATTTTATATTATGAGCACTTTGATATTGTTCACTATTAATCACTATATTTACTTATATTATTATTACACTTCAAAATTGAACGCCTCATTTTTTGTTTTAACCAGAGAGCGCAGCCTGAGCACAGACGCAGCACATACTGCGGAACGCGGACAGCGTGTCACATAGGATATATTAGATTAGCGATCAGTGGGGTCTTTAGAGGCAATCCCAGCAGTATCCTGCATGTGTGTTTTTTTACAATAAATCAGTTCTGTGGTATTAGATAATACTGCCTTTTTATTTTAAAATTCAACTCTTAACGCCATTTTAATGAGGGAGAAAGAAATGGCACAGAAGCGCACAGAGATGGAGTTAATAACGTATTTTAATAAAAACAAACACATTATAGCTGAGAGGATCCAACCCCTTCTCAGCTCAAGGACTAAAATGCCCAGAAAACCAAAACCAACATATGGTCTCTTAACATAAATTGTTTAGGAAAATACATCACATACAACAAAAGACACAGTTAAAATAGACAAGAAAGTACTAACAGCCCAAGGGATTTAAATGAAAACCGCCATAGAGGTCACGACAGGTCATCCTGCGCGTGTTTGCTGAGAGGCTGAACGGAGCCTGCCTGAGGCCAAGTGGTGGCTGTTTCCCTATCTCCCTGGTGCCGGCATCCGGATCCTGTGCGGTCATCTGTGGACCCCCACCTTTGCCTTAGTGTAATGTTCGTCTCCCCCTGTCAGTGGTTATATAGTCCTCTATGGCGGTTTTCATTTAAATCCCCTTGGGCTGTTAGTACTTTCTTTGTCTATTTTTACACTGATTGTCTTTTGTTGTATGTGATGTATTTTCCCTAAACATTTTATGTTAAAGACCATATGTATGGTTTTAGTTTTGGCATTTTACTTCTTGAGCTGAGAAGGGGTTGGATCCTCTCAGCTATTAAGTGTTTGTTTATTAAAATACTGTTATTAACTCCATCTCTTGTGCGCTTCTGTGCCTTTTCTTTCTCTGTTTCTCTAGGGTGTCCTCCCCCCTTTTGAGGGGGATCACCTCTGAAGTGGGAGCCTCTGGGGAACGCTCCATGCACGTGCAGCACAGGGATTTTTCCAACAATAACTTCTGCGCATGAGCGCTGAAACCTATTCCTGCCATTTGAATGAGTTTTAATACACTGAACATCCTGTGAGTTCTATAGCAGGTTTAGCCCACCTCCCCAGCAGTGCAAGATCCCTGTAACACTTCCTGTTTGGGATTATTTGTTACCAATGTTCCCAAGCTGTTTGAGCTCAAACTGTAACAGTAGACAATTTTTACAGTACAATATAAAATACATTGTATTTGCGGAGTTGCGCCTGACTGAAACTGAAAGGCGGCCATTTAGTGAGCCCAAGGAAACAGGAATTTGCTGATTGATCGGCAGCTTAGGTAATTCGTTTTCAATAAAGGTAATCAAATGCTGCATATATTAAAACAACAAAATATGTGTTCCTATTTTTAAGCTGCTTGGATTGCCTCTTTAAACGCAAAGAAGGGATCAATCCCAGCGTCTGCCTGTGGCCCTAGATGAAGCACGAAATCCTTTTTCCGACGTGGGTCACGTGGCCCCCTGCTGCGGCTCAGAAATATACATAAACCATCATACAACTACAGGATCACCAGCTGAATAAGGGAGACATGCTTAGCAGGGGAACCCGAGACGCGTGCCTACACCTCCACCACCCCACAGCAGGGCTTTCCAGAAGCCCGTTCCTTCTACAAGCCCCGATCAAGACACGATCGTGTGAGTTCTTACACTGAAGCGGGGAGTGTCACTTACATCACAGATCACACTCTTGCTTTTTCTTCTGCGTCTCTTTCCTGCGCTATAGGCCTTTCTTTCCCCCATCAGAAAATACACGCCAAGCATTTTATTTATTTCTTTACACCCCTCTGTAAAACAAACCCTTTTACTTTCCGGAGTCAGGCAGCCATACAGTATAAAACAGGAACGTGAAGTCCAGTAACCAATAACAAAAAGCGTCTATCCGTGGCGCTGGCGAGATTACCGCCTGCCGGTTGCTGTTTAGTGAATAGTTAATGGAGGAGATATGAAGTCCAGTCCCCCCAACAAGTCAGGTTTTCAATCATCGCTGATTGAGTAACCTGTGCTGGCAGGGACTGATTGGGTCACCTGCGCTCAAACCTGGGGGCTCAACTCCAGTTCCAAGACCCCCCCAACAGGTCAGGTTATCGGCTCCCTGCTTCAGCACGGGTGGTGAAAGTATTCGACTGAGCCACTGATCATCCCCCTCACACGCAGTCTGGAGGAAGCCAGGGTATACGTGGACAAAATAATCTTTTTTGGTTGTTACAAATGAAAATAAAAAGCAAGAAAGGAATACATCGAGACAGGGAAAAACAAGAAACCCCACACATTAAATAGGCGAAAATTAACATGCGTGTACAACCACATGTACATAATAATATCCAATCTAATGTGCTGAGCTAGTTCAGGAGTGGTCAACCCCAGTCCTCAAGGGCCACCACAGGTCAGATTTTCAGGATACCACTGCTTCAGCACGGTGGCTCAATCAGAGCTCAATCTTTCGTGATGGAGCTATCTGTGCTGAAGCTGGGATATTTCCTGAAAAACCTGACCTGTTGGTGGCCCTTGAGGACTGGAGTTGGTCACCCGAGCGATTTATAAGCCGCCTCTGACACTCTTAATGGAACGCAGAATATTCCATGGGCAGATGGTCTTAAATAATTCAACATAGACACACACACATATTGCATATGGTATTTTGTCTTTGACCCATCTTGATGCCGCAGTGCAACACGTTGAGTAATGATGCAGCAGTGCAGCGCGTTGGGTAATGATCAGCAGTGCACGCGTTGGGTAATGATGCAGCGGTGCACCGCATCGGGTAATGATGCAGCGGTGCACCGCGTCGGGTAATGAATGGCGGTGTCACCGCGTCGGGTATGATTCAGCGGTGACGCGTTGGGTAATGATGCAGCGGTGCACCACGTTGGGTATGACAAAGCGAAGCAATACTTTGGGTAATGACGCAGAAGTGCAACGCCTTGGGTAATGACGCAGCAGCGCAACACGGGCAATATGAGGGTGAAACGCTTTTGGGTAATGATGCAGCGCGCAACGCGTTGGGTAATGATGCAGCGCTGTAACGCGTTGGGTAATTATGTAGTTTGCAACACGTTGGTGAATGACGCAGCGCGCAACGTGTAGTGTAATGAACCAGCGGTGCACGGTTGGGTAATGATGAACAGTAGAGATGCAACACGTTGGTTTTGATGAAGTGGCGCAACGCATTTGGTAATGATGCAGCAGCACACCTCGTTGGGTATGATGCAGCAGCACACCTCGTGTAATGAGCAGCAGCCTCGTTGGTAATGATGCAGTAGTCCGCAACGCATTGGGTAATGATGCAGCAGCACACCTCGTTGGGTAATGATGCAGTGGCGCAACGCATTGGTAATGATGAAGCAGCACACACTCGTTGGGTAATGATGCGCGGTGAAATGGTGTTGTGGGTAATGAGTCGAGTGCAATGCATTGGATAATGACACAACGGCGCAATGCGTTGGGTAAAGACGCAGTGGCCAACGTTTGGGTAATGATGCAGCGGCATACCGCGTTGGGTAATAACGCAGAAGTGCAACGCGTTGGGTAATGACGCAGCGGTGCAACACGTTTGGGTAAAGGTGCAGCTGTGCAACGCATTGGTTAATGACGCAATGGTGCAATGTGTTGGGTAATGACACAGCGGCGCAACACGTTGGGTAATGACGCAGTGGTGCACGTGTTGGGTAATGAACAGCGGCGCACCGTTGGGTAATGACGGCAGTGGTGCACCGTGTTGGGTAATGATGCAGTGTGCAACGCGTTGGGTAATGAATGCAGCGTGCAATGCGTTGGGTAATGATGCAGCGGTGCACGCATTGGGTATGATGCAGCGGTGCAACGCATTGTGTAATGGTGCAGCGGTGCAACGCATTGTGTAAGGAGATGAGCAAATTGGTATAAGACAGTGCGGTGCGTGGGGTTCGGTCACAGCATTGTGTAATGCTGCTGAGCATTGTGTATGAGAGCGGTGCAACGCATTGGGTATGATGCAGTGTTGCAACGCGTTGGGTAATGATGCAACGGTGAACGTGTTGAGTAATGAATAGCGGTACAACCCGTTGGGTAATGACCGCGGTGTCACGCATTGGGTAATGATGCAGCGGTGCAACCATTGTGTATGGTGCAGCGGTGCAACGCATTGATGTATGATGCAACGGTGCAATGCATTGGGTAATGATGCAGCGGTGCAACACATTGTGTAATGG
>WSYH01001836.1:30101-102664 GCA_036426205.1 Ascaphus truei
TGATGCAGCGGTGCAACGCATTGTGTAATGATGCAGCGGTGCAACGCGTTGGGTAATGATGCAACGGTGAAACGTGTTGAGTAATGAAGTAGCGGTACAACCCGTTGGGTAATGACGCAGCGGTGCAACGCGTTGGGTAATGATGCAGCAGTGCACCACGTTGGGTAATGACGCAGCGGTGCACCACGTTGGATAATGATGCAGCGGTGCACTGCATTGGGAAATGATGCAGTGGTGCACCGCATTGGGCAATGATGAGTGGTGCACCGCATTGGGCAATGATGCAATGGTGCACCACGTTGGGCAATGATGCAGCGGTGCACCATGTTGGGCAATGATGCAGCGGTGCACCATGTTGAGTAATGATGCAGCGGTGCACCATGTTGGGTAATGATGCAGCGGTGCAGCGCGTTGGGTAATGATGCAGCGGTGCACCGCGTTGGGTAATGATGCAGCGGTGCACCGCGTTGGGTAATGATGCAGCGGTGCACCATGTTGGGTAATGATGCAGCGGTGCACCGCGTTGGGTAATGATGCAGCGGTGCACCGCGTTGGGTAATGATGCAGCGGTGCAACGCGTTGGGTAATGATGCAGCGGTGCAACGCGTTGGGTAATAATACAGCAACCGGGGGAATATTAGCCATTTTAAATAAGGGCGACGCAATGAAATGCATCTGGGGGGCATGGAAAACTACCGATTCACCAAAAAGGGATGCTCTGGGTTAAAACAAAATGGAGGGGGATTCCTTATGTTTATGCAGTGTCCGAGTGTAGTGTGTTTAAAGGTGCAATTCCCACATATGTCATTTTGGAAAATCCAACACCTCATTAGCAGCAAAAAGGAGGATGAAACAAATGTGCTGTATTGTTGCAGCATTTGGAGGGTATATTTGAAAAGCGTATTAATACATATTACAGCATGAAATACATTTTACAAATAGTGTTGCAGGGCCGAGTGCTTTGACTTATTGTTGCCCCGCTGTCTGGCACTGCACCTTTAAGACACAGTACAAGCCGGTTCACATACATACATGTAAACTCCTCACGGATAAAACCGGATTCTAGAAGTGGAACAGGCCTCAGAAGATGGATGTCTGTAGTTCCTACTTGAACATCCCTTCGAAGTTCAGATCCTTGGACATTAGTTCGTCTTCAACTGAGCCACTGATTGAGCCACCTGTGCTGAAGCAGGGATATCAATAAAACCTGGCCTGTTGGTGGCCCTTGAGGACTGAGTTTGAGACCCCTGCCTTAAACCAATGAGACATACAGGAGCAATCCATACAGGGTTTGCATTGGCATTTTAGAGTGATGCATTTTAAGTGATCATTTTGTATGGTATTGTATGTCTTTATTTATATAGCGCCAAAAGTGGACTCAGCGCTTCACAAAGAATACAGTACAGGGAATTATAATAATACCACAAGTGCAGCAAAATCAGACAATAGGAAAGGAAATCCCTGTCCCGAAGAGCTTACAGTCTAAGAAGTTTGATGGGGAACTTACAGAGACAGCAGGTAAGGGAATAAGTGCTGTGGATGGCAGTTATTGGCTACAATAGGTGGTAAGAGTGACTGAGTGTGCGTGAATAGCCATGAGTGCAGGCTATTGGGATGCTTTGTGGGGTGAGTGTTAATGTTAGTCAGTATTAAAATGAGAGGGTTAACACAATTTACAGGGGGGGAGATGGCAGGGAGGCATGGGTGAAATCAGGTGTGTATGTCTGGGTTCAGGATTAGGGGAGATCCCCAGCATCAGGAATGAGTAGATAAAGGGTATGAATAGAGGATTTGTGGGGTGTTTTTTATTGAGGGGTACAGAAGTTGTTGGGAGGGAGGTGTATAAATAATGGTGCAGTGGGGAGTGGGGAAGTTGGAGAGAACAGAGACATTCACAAAAGAGTGAGGAAACAGTAAACAGAAAAAGCAATAGGGAGGGCATATTGAGATCCATGAGGAGAGTCTTCCCAGGTACTGGTTGATAGAAAGAGTACAAATAATCACAGTGTATCGAAAGTAAAGTTCTCACAGTTGCAAAGTTGTTGTGCAGAGTCCCGATCTTCCTCCAATCTTCACCTCCAATTTCAACTCCAAAGTTAACTCTGCCAGACACTTTTGATGTTACACTTTAAGATGGGACACAGCCATATGGCTTCACAGCCAAGATATTCTGTGTATTTTTAAGTGAGAATATATAGTTAGACTAGAGGTGACTGGGGACTGCATCTTCTGCAAACTCTTCTACACAAGGCAACAAACGGTGAGCTACTCTGACCACACTATGATCCCATGCTTGTTAGCCTGCACACTTAACCCCTCCCCCCCTTTACACCTTATTTTACTGCAGCCTCTCCCAACACTGACTGCACACAACTGCCCCCCCACCCCACTCGCCCCCCACCCCACTTACCCTCCCCACCCCACTAAACCCTTTACAAACACTGAATAGGCCCCAATGCAGCAAAACATTTTGACAAGGAAAAGGCACACCACTGCTGTTTAGTCTGCACACACACTTGGCTCACAACAGCTTCATGCAG
Source organism: Ascaphus truei (assembly GCA_036426205.1). Classification (NCBI taxonomy): domain Eukaryota; kingdom Metazoa; phylum Chordata; class Amphibia; order Anura; family Ascaphidae; genus Ascaphus; species Ascaphus truei. Next base: position 32,642 of record WSYH01001836.1, read on the forward strand.
CATTACCTACCTCTGTGATAATGAATCTGGTATGTATCTCAACTTTGTTCTTTCTCGTGGCCTCATGGAAACGTTACTCACTCTATCCACTACAATCCCCTCCCTCCTGGCCCACACCCAATATCACCATACACCCTGGATTACTCAAAAGCCTTGCACTATCTACTGAATGTTGGTGGAGAACTCTGAAACCCTGCACACCAACCACTGCTCACTCTAATGGCAAACACCACAAATGTACAACTTCCAAACAACTTATCAAATTTCTACTCATACTGTTACTCTCTTTAGCAGGTTATATTGAACTTAACCCAGGCCCTCCCTTTTCAACTCTGTCCCATACCCCTGAGAATACCCCCTTCAAATTCCAAAAAGGCCTATCTGCCACCAATATAAATATCCGGAGTCTGCTGCCCAAACTGGATGAGCTTAGGGCATGGTGCCTTGTGCATAAACCAAAAGCCATCGTTCTCACAGAAACATGGCTAACCCCTAAAACCCCTGATGCAAATATTGCCATTCAGGGATATTCCACTTCTAGGAGAGATAGGTCAAAGAGAGGAGGAGGGGTGTTATTTTATATTGCAGACACCTTACACTGTTAAATTGCCCCCCAAGCCCACCCTCTTTTGAAATTCTAGTTGGTAAAATCTGCCTCCCCTTTTCTAAGTCCATCTTGGTTGCTGGCATCTACCGCCCCCCTAAAGCCCCTCTACAATCCCTGACTGATATCACCCAATTTCTTGGCTCCATTTCCTCTCTGAATGAGAAGAGTGAGCTGCTAGTTCTTGGGGATTTCAACTTCAATTGGCTTGACCCTAAAAACCACAAAATCCAGATACAACTCAAGTCACTTAACCTATCGCAACTCATTTCCCAACCCACACGGATAAACCTGAAATCGCATAACCATTCCTTGCTAGACTGGATTCTCTCCTCAAACCCCAGCAGAATCCAATCCTCTGGCATCCTTCCTGACATTTTCAGTGACCATGCAATAGTGTACTGTGTAAGGAAAATTAAACCGCCCCATTCAAGCCCTAAAGTTCTCCTCACTAGAACATATAGAAACTTTAGCCCACAACCGTTTCTGGATGACCTTACCAAGTGCCCATGGCACAGAATCGATTTAATTCCCGACCCTGATTCTGCGCTCGACTATTTCCAATCCGAATTCATAAAACTCTGTGATACCTATGTGTGAGGATTCGGGGGTCACGGCGGTCGCAGCATGACCTCCCCTCACCTCTCCTTGCTCCCGCTGCTGCGGGACGTCTCCCTCGCCGGTCCCACCCATTCCACGTGGTTGGGGGACTTCCTCGTCGTCCCCGTCGGGCGGTCACTGTTCCGCGGGCGGCTGGGACTCAGGCGGCTGCAATTGCTCCTGGGCGCGCGCTCTGTATCGAGGGGGAGCGCTCGTTACGGAGCACGCGCCGGACCAAGTTAATTTATTCACTGCTCCTGCAGTGAAGCCACGCCGCCAGCTCACGCACAGGCTGCAATCCTACCCCAAAGCTGCTCACCTGTATACTTCTCAAGGCAGCCTATCCATGACGGCTCCACGCGCTCCTCCAGGTCTGCCCCCTCTTCCTATTCGCCAGCCGCATTATATAATGCCTGTCTTGCCATTCCCACATCGCTCGACATCCACTTGTGGATGTCTACTTGGGCTTTCGTCTTCTCTTTGCTACGCAGGTTACGACGCGGCTTGGCTGACTATTCTCTTTGGCTCTTGATCCCGGCTCCCTCCTGACTACGCGGCTTCTCACATCCCTCGATCTAAGCTTGGACCTCGACCTTCCGGATCTCTCCTCTCCCTGACCTTGGCTAACGGCAACTACTACGTCTCTTCTTTACCCGGTACCGGCAAGTATTGCTATAGCTATATCCACCTGGCCTGGCAACACCAAAAGTCCACATTCCAGACACGCTCCTTCTGCTGCGGGTGCGTGCACATATTCGTCCACACCTCAGTACAAGGGATGGGTCTGGTGTGCGGGCAGCACCGGCGTAACACCATGCTCCACTATGCAGAATAAGGGTACGGGGGACCCACCTTCCATGGGTTACAACTGACCTTATTGCACTCTACCAGTTCAGGGATGCCTTGTGGAAAAGCTACAAAGTAACTGGCACTACCAAGGATCTCAATCACTACAGATGCATGCGGAACATGTGCACAAGGTAAACAAGGCATGCAAAAGCACAATATTACTCTGACAATCTCCACCAGAATACATCAAACCCAGCTAACTTCTGGAAGGTTTTCAACAATATATTCCAGCCTTCTAACCATCAACAACCAAGTAAGGAGGATATTACTCTGACAAACCCCACTGACATTGCAAATTAATTCAATGATTACTTTGTGGGGTGTGCTACTAACTTATTAGCGAAACGCAACCCAAACCACAAAACTGAATCTCATTCTGAGAGTACACACATAGCCCCACTCCGTCCCAACACTGCCCACAATTTTCAATTTGTCCCAATATCCGAAGAGGAGATTACACAAGCGCTTCTCAAATTAAAACTAAGCAGCCAATATGGACCTGACTAACTACAATCTAAGACTTGGTGCCCCAGCCATTGCCAAACCGACTGCTTCCTTAGTCAACTCTATCCTGTCTGCAGGTCATATCCCTAAGACCTGGAAAACTTCCAGAGTTGGCCCAATCTTCAAAAGTGGGGACAAAAACATTACTACATGGCAATCTCTCTTCTCCCAATACTATCCAAAGTCATGGGAAAATGTGTTCACTCCCAATTAAGCGATTACTACACCAAGACAAATTTCCCTAGCCAATTCCAATCTGGCTTTCGCTCCAAACAGTCCACGGTAACTACCCTGCTAAAAGTTTGCAATGAGATTCAGTGTGGAATAGAACAGGGACAACTCACTGGTGCAATATTCCTAGATTTTGCAAAGGCTTTTGATACTGTTTACCATGTTATCTTGCTTAACAAACTCCAGTGCTCTGGAATAGGGAAGCATGCTTTAAACTGGTTTCATTCCTACCTATCAGGTAGATCCCAACATGTGTCCATCTCAGGCTCTAACTCCAACCCCTTGGATATCACCTGTGGTGTCCCGCAAGGCTCTGTTCTGGGCCCCCTACTCTTCTCAGTGTTCATCAATGCTCTTCCTACAGCTTGTAAGGAAGCCTCAATACACATGTATGCAGATGACACAATCTTATATGCACACAGCCATAGCCTCTCCGACCTTGAACACATAATTCAATCTGACTTTTTGAGACATGAAAATTGGATTTCCCATAACAAACTGTTTTTAAACACTGACAAGACTGTAACAATGGTATTTGGGACCGAGGCTAAATGTTTAAAGCTTCCAGCGACTGAGCTCCAGATCAGAACCAACGCTAACACCACCCTAACTCCTGTTAATAGTTATAAATACTTGGGCATGTGGTTTGTCTCCCATTTAACATTTGGGATGCACATTGATGCCCTGACATCCAAAACCTATACTAAACTAGGTGTACTTTACAGGAACAAATCCTCCCTAAGTCTCCTGGTCAGAAAGTGTATCGCACAGCAGATGCTAATGCCAATTATCGACTATGGGGACATAGTTTTTCGGCACCCCTAACCCACTTTAGCAAACTTGACACCCTCTACAATTCAATATGCCGTTTTGTTCTCCAATGCAACTACAACACACATCACTCCGAAATGCTCAAAGAACTAGATTGGTCATCACTCGAGTCTAGGCGCAAAGTTCACCTTTCCTGTCTTTCATTCAAATTCTTTATGGGCAAGCTACCCAGCTACCTGAACAAGCTCCTCACCCCTACCACATGCAGCACCTATCACCTGAGATCAGACTCCAAAAGACTGTTCATGGTCCCTAGGTTCAGCAAAGTATCCGGCCGCTGCTCCTTCTCTTACCGTGCACCCCAAAACTGGTACAATCTACCAGAGACTCTCACACCCACCACCAGTCTAAGCTCTTTCAAAACTAAAGCTGTCTCACATTTTAATCTGGTCTGTAACTGTTACATACACCTATAATATTTATTGTCTCCAACTGTGCATGCAATGTCTTGTATATAATGTATACCCTGTTCCCTTATGTAACTGTACTTGTAACCATGTATTATTTGTCTTAACTCTATGCCCAGGACATACTTGAAAACAAGAGGTAACTCTCAATGTATTACTTCCTGGTAAAACATTTTATAAATAAATAAATAATATTCTGCGTGGGTTTTTTAAATACAATCAGTTCTGTAGTATTAGAGAATACTGTACTTACATTTTTTTTATTCAACTCATTATGCCATTTTTAATGAGTTTTAATATACTGAGCATCCTTTGATTTCTACGGCAGGTTTATCCCACCTCCCCAGCAGTGCAAGATCTTTGCAACACTTTCCAATTTGTGATCATTTGTTGCCAATGTTCCCAGCAGTTTGAGCTGCAAACTGTAACAATAGATAATGTTGCCGCAGTGTATGCAAAAGTACGTGTTGTAATATCTAAATTGCCGCCATGTGTTAAAAATGACATTTGTGATATGGCGTGCACTTCTGTCTGCAGGCAATAATAAATGGAACTAAAAAATGACAACCAGCGCCACCTGGTGTTACACAAGTGTATGTTCTACTTTAAATCGCTGCAGGTAACAGGGAGGGCAAGTCCTCTAACAGATAATATATTGCATATATGTCACTCCACACAAATAAAAAGAATGTAACAAGACATAATGTTCAATGAATAGAATAATATGTTTACTGCTCATAAGTATAGAAAATACACAAGGTAAAAACCACTGACAAGACTAAACCCTGTCTCTCCCCAGGGCTGGAATCCCTCTCCTGGCTTCCTATCAAATCCTGTATCACACACACAATTCTCCTCCCCACTTTTAAGGCTTTACAATCCTCTGCACCTCCTTACATCTCACCCTAATATATCACTATATACTCCTCTGCACCTCCTTACATCTCACTATACCCTCCTCTGCACCTCCTTACATCTCACCCTAATATATCACTATACACTCCTCTGCACCTCCTTACATCTCACCCTAATTTCTCACTATACACTCCTCTGCTCCTCCTAACATCTCACCCTAATATCTCACTATACCCTCCTCTGTCCCTCCTTACATCTCACCCTAATCTCTCACTATACTCTCCTCTGACCCTCCTTACATCTCACCGTAATATCTCACTATACACTCCTCTGCTTCTCCTTACATCTCACCCTAATCTCTCACTATACCCCCCTCTGCCCCTCCTTACATCTCACCCTAAAATCTCACTATACTCTCCTCTGCTCCTCCTTACATCTCACCATAATATCTCACTATACCCTCCTCTGCTTCTCCTTACATCTCACCCTAATATCTCACTATACACTCCTCTGCCCCTCCTTACATCTCACCCTAATCTCTCACTATACCCTCCTCTGCCCCTCCTTACATCTCACCCTATCTCACTGTACCCTCCTCTGCCCCTCCTTACATCTCACCGTAATATTTCACTATACCCTCCTCTGCTACTCCTTACATCTCAGCCCTAATTTATTTCTATGTACCGTCCCTACTCTTGCATTCTTCTCAGAGATGTCTTTTCTCTACCCCTTTGGTATCTAAAGCTCTCTCCCGCCTTAAACCTTTCTCACTCGCTGCCCCACACCTCTGGAACGCCCTTCCCCTCAATACCCGACCAGCACCCTCTCTATCCACCTTTAATGCCCACCTTAAAACACACCTCTGTAATGAAGCATATGGGTAGCTCTGCTGATACTTTACACCGCATACATAAACCTTGGTCCCTTGGTTATGCTGGCGTAATTATGAAAAAGGCGTAAAAAGACATTTAACACAGACGCACTTCCCAGAACGTCCTCCTAATGTCTCTGTACGTTCCTCCTACCTACCAATTAGATTGTAAGCTCTTTGGAGCAGGGACTCCTTTTTCTAATATTACTTTATGTCTGAAGCACTTCTTCCCATTATGTGTTATTTGTATTATTTGTTATTTATATGATTGTCACGTGTATTACTGCTGTGAAGCGCTATGTACATAAATGGCGCTATATAAATAAAGATACACATACTGTACCTACATACATACATAAACACACACACATACACACATACACACATACACACATACACATATACATAAATACCCCACCTTTCTCTGTCATTCTCTCCTCCCCCTCACTGTGACATTCACAAAACAGAACAAACACACACAGGACAGCCACAGAAAACACACACACACACACACACATACACAACAGAGCAGGACACACACACAAACACACAACAGGGCACAACACACACAAGAGCAGAACACACACACAACAGAGCAGAACACACACACACACACAACAGAGTAGAACAAACACACACACAACAGAGCAGAACACACACACACACACACACTCCAGAGCAGAACACGCACACACACACACACACACACACACTACAGAGCAGAACACACACACACACACACACAACAGAGCAGAACACACACACATACAAACACACACTACAGAGCAGAACACACACACACACACCTCCAGCCCTGCTCCCAGGCTTCTTCCTGATTGGCTGCTGCTGGGTAATGCAGCCAATCAGGATAGAGGAAACTTCCCAGCCCCCTAGCATCAGCTCTGCTGTCTCCCTGCTCTGGGAGATATGGAAAATTCCCTCACCAAGTACCCACCTGGGGTGAGGGGGTGTCCATGAGGGGGTCTCCCTGGGGGGTGGGGTCCATGAGGGGTCTGCTTGTGGGGAGCAGATCTCAGTAAGGGGGAAGACCATGAGGGGGTCTCCCTGGGGGGTGTCCATGAGGGGTCGGGTCTCCCTAGGGAATGGGGTTCTTGGGGGGGGTGTCTATGAGGGTGTCTCCCTTAATGGGGCGTTTCCATGAGTGGGTCTCCCTGCAGGGGGGGGTCCATGAGGCGGTGTCCCTGACCTGAACCGTGGTCCTTCTCCAATTCTCCCAGTTCCAAATTCCTAAAATACTACACTCCCTGGCAAAGATGGTAAAAATGTAATCAAACCTATTACCAGTATCACTGGCTTCTTACGACCCTTGGGGTGGTATTTAAAAGTACCCCTTAGAAAATCGTTGGTCCGCCATTTTATTATAACTGCAATATGTACTATTGCTAGTTTTGGGGGAGGAGGGGGGTGGAAGGAAACCATGGAACGTCTCCGTTGGAAGTCTGGATAGCCAGAATCTGGGATGGGATGGGATGGCTATGGAGAGATCAACTCATATTCTACATTTTTCACTAAATAAGTGTGAGGATATTTTGCTCTCCATGGCTGAGCCATAATGGAGATAATATAGGCATGTATGTATGTATGGATATCTTTATTTATATACCCCTCACACTTAGGTTTACCAGGTGGCTTCTCCAAAAATACTGGACACAATGGTGAAAGGTACTGTAGAACGCGCTCGAGACACACACACCTCTCTCCGTTCCATGCTGTCTCCTCCTCTCCTTGGCCCCACCCTCAGACTCCTGACACCTCCTCCTGATTGGCTGCATTACCCAGCAGCAGCAGCCAATTAGGATGCAGGTAGCTGCCCAGCCCCCTAGCAACAGCCCTGATTGGGGAAATCCCACGGCCCCCCAAGCTGGCCAGGTCACTATGTCCAGAGAGGTAATACTGGACACATACATGTCCAGTATTACTTCTACATTTTTACTGGACAGAGTGTCCAAATACAGGACAGTCCAGTTCAATACTGGACACCTGGCAACCCTACGTCACAAGAGAGACCATACAGTACAGGGAATTATAATACAATAAGTGCAACAAACAACATCAGACAATAGGAAAGGAAATCTCTGCCCCGGAGAGCTTACAATCTAAGTGGTATGTTGAGAGACTTAGGCCACGTCCATGATCATGCCTGTAGCAGGAGAGATTTCAGTCCTGTAGGCAGACACAATGGGGAGGCGTGTTGGGGGGGGGGGGGGGGGGGTTGGTGGGGGGGGGGGGGGAGGTGGCATTGACGTCATGGAGCTGGTTCGCCCTCATTGGGCGAAATGCTCACGTGACCCTGCCGTCGCGCTACAAAGACAAATAATTTTGTCTCCTGTAGCTTTACTCTTCCCGACACTCACGTGTGCGCTGTGAGGTTCGGTCTTAGGTCTCGCCCCTGTGATGTGCCCCGTAACGCCACTGGTGACGCGCCTCACGTTGACAGGATTGTGCGTAGGCGCCGTTCTACTGTTGTCAGGCAAAAGGACTCAACCAGGAGTTAACACTGACAGCAGGATTGTCACGCTGTGCTCACCACAAACAAGGTGGGACCACGTGCTGAGGTGGGAAAGGATATAACGCCACCCACAGCCACGAGGGCGCGTCTGGATTGTAGATTTAGTCGGGGTAGCCGGGTCGGGGTTGGAGAGGTACGGATGGTCGATATACTTGCCGGGGTCAGAGTAGGAGAGGTGCGGAACGTTACAGGTACTATTAGCCGTGTTCGGGTTTGGAGAGGGTACAGTTGTCGTTGTTCGGTTGCCGAGGTCAGGTTTGGAGAGAGTAGAATGGTCGTTTGTCTGAATGCCGAGGTCAGGTCTGGAGAGGTGCGGATCGTCGTGGAAGGCCGGGCCGGTACACAGAATAAGGAACAGCAAGACAAGGCAGGACTGTGGAGGCAGAGAAGAGGTAAGTACAACGCAACTGGTTCTATGCTCAGCCGATGTGCCAGTGGCACCGCTGAGCATATAAGGAGGAAGGCAACCAATGAGGAAGGAGGTGCAGTGAAGGTGCGTCTGAAGTGGTGGCTGCTATTGGCCGTTCTGAAATGCAGGACAGGTATGGGGAGGCACCCCGGTGATGCATGAAAGGTGCGGGTCCTGCACGTGCCAGTGGCGCGCCACGCGTGCGGACTGTGTGGTGCCAACGCGTGGGCGGAGTCAGGGCGAGCGGGAGAAGCAGATAGCTGCGGATGAGGTACGTGCGCGCTCCGCTCTGCGGGCAGTCCCTGAGGAGGAGCCAGGGCTGACGGGAAGGGCGGGAGCCCCGGTAATGAAGAGAGGTAAGCGGGAAGTGCGCCGAGGGTAGCGTGACACCCCGATCCTCACAAAGATAACCATCTCATCTACTTCACCTGCGGTGCTTACTCCGCCTCCTGACGATTGAGTGGGCGGATGGCAATCAGCATTCACAGTCGTACAAATCAGCGTGGATTGGTTCTGCTACCAAAAGACAATCATCACATTCAGCCTTGTGCCTTTCCCTGATTGGCTTACAGTCCTTAATATGCTCACCGATCCCTGTTCCAAATCGGCTGAGCATAGTAGTCCTAACCTGCGACGAAGTGCTACCCACAAGCACCCAGCTTGCCGTGTCCTGCTTTGCCTTGTGCAATTCTGCTAACCTCCACATTCTCCATACTCTAGGTGACCTAATAACATCTTTTGGGTTTAATTATCACCTCTTTGCCGACGACACACAAATATACTTTTCAACACCTGACCTTACACCTGCTGTACAAACCAAAGTTTCTGAATGTCTCTCTGCTATATCATCCTGGATGGCCCTCCGACGCCTTAAACTCAACATGGCTAAAACAGAGCTCCTCATACTTCCTCCCAAACCTGGCCCTACTAACCGATCCTTCCACTTGAACTGTTGTGAACTACCAATCATTCACCCAGTAGCCCAAGCACGCTGCCTAGGGGTCACACTCGACTCCTCTCTCACATTCGCCCCTCACATTCAAAACATTTCTAAAACTTGTCGCTTTTTCCTCCGCAATATAACTAAGATACGCCCTTTCCTCTGTTGTTCGACTGCTAAAACTCTGACTCAGGCCCTCATTCTCTCCCGTCTTGATTACTGTAACCTCCTGCTGTCTGGCCTTCCTGCCTCTCACCTGTCTCCCCTACAATCTATCCTAAATGCTGCTGCCAGAATCACTCTACTCTTTCCTAGATCTGTCTCAGCATCTCCCCTCATGAAATCCCTCTCCTGGCTTCCGATCAAATCCCACATCTTACACTCCATTCTTCTCCTCACTTTTAAAGCTTTACACTCTTCTGCTCCTCCTTACATCTCAGCCCTAATTTCTCGCTATGCACCATCCCGACTCTTGCGTTCTGCTCAAGGATGTCTACTTTCTACCCCCTTTGTATCTAAAGCCCTCTCCCGCCTTAAACCTTTTTCACTGACTGCCCCACACCTCTGGAATGCCCTTCCCCTCAGTACCCGACTAGCACCCTCTCTATCCACCTTTAAGACCCACCTTAAGACACACTTGCTTAAAGAAGCATATGAGTAGCACTGTGGATATTCTGAACACAGGATACATAAAGATTGGCCCCCTGCAGACGCACTTACCAGAACTCCCTCCTACTGTCTCTGTACGTTCTCCCTACCTACCAATTAGAATGTAAGCTCCTCAGGGCAGGGACTCCTCTTCCGAAATGTTACTTTTATGTCTAAAGCACTTATTCCCATGATCTGTTATTTATATTATCTGTTATTTATTTGATTACCACATGTATTACTACTGTGAAGCGCTATGTACACTAATGGCGCTATATAAATAAAGACATACAATACAATACAATACAACCTTGTCTTGTCTCCTACTGTCCACGACCTCAGCTTGTACCTGGACTCCCACCTTCTCTACACCTCGGCTACACACATCGACTATTCTACAACTCCAATCCTAGACCAAGGCGAGTATCGACACTATCCTACTTCTCCTACCCTGACCCGGCCACACGACTACGGATTTGCACACCGGACGGAGTCTCGCGGATGCAGGTTGGTGTAATCTAAATCCCCACCCCAGACTCGCAGTTCTGTCCTGTTTGTGGCGAGCACCCGTTACACGCGCGCTCGTGCACTATAGACGTTACACTCACATTAATGTGATCCATCTCGCCGCTCGCATGGACGTGTCCAGGGTCAAGCTGAGCGCGTGCCCGTGCCCATGAGCGCTCCGCGTAGGGTTGCCAGGTGTCCGGTATTGAACCGGACAGAGTAACCAAATACCAGGCTGTAAAAAATGAGAGATAATACTGGACATGTATGTGTCCGGTATTACCCCTCTGTACATGTATGTGTCCGCTATTACCTCTCTGTACATGTATGTGTCCGGTATTACCTCTCTGTACATGTATGTGTCCGGTATTACCTCTCTGTACATGTATGTGTCCGGTATTACCTCTCTGGACATGTATGTGTGTGGGGGGGGGGGACATGTATGTGTATGCCGGTATTACGTCTCCAGACTGTAACGCTTGCGCTCACCACGAACAAGGCGGGACCCCAGTACTGAGGTGGGAAAGTACACGAATGCGCACCCACAGCAGCGGAGGCACGCCTGGAGAGTGGATAGTCAGCGTAGCCGGGTCTGGGTTGGAGAAATCGGGTTAGTTCAGATACTTGCCGGAGTCCCGGGGCGGAGCCAGTGGGATGGTCCGTGAAGCCGTGGTCAGGAGTTGGAGAGGTGTGGGTAGTCTGGGGCAAGCCGAGGTCATTTTCCAGAGAGGGTCCAATAGTCTAGCCGGGTCGGTACACGAGAAAGCAACAGAGAGAACACAGCAACAAGGCACAAGGCAAGGCACAGCGAACGCAGGAACACAAGGCACAGCGAACGCAGGAACACAAGGCACAGCGAACGCAGGAACACGAGGCACAGCGAACGCAGGAACACAAGGCTACACAGGTTATGCTCAGCAAGGCAGAAGTGAAAGTTAAAGTAAACAGGAACCAATGAGGGAGGGGGCGGAGCGGAGGCACGGCCTCTGCGGAGGCAGGGATAGGCTGCAGGAGACAAGTGGCCAATTAGGAGTCCTTGCCACGCAGCTGGGGAGCGGTGCACGATGTCACGTGCGCCTGCCGCGCGGGGCAGGCGTGCGATGCGACAGGGGGGCGGAGCCAAGCTCCGTGGCACCGTGTGAAGAGCTGCGGGTGCGCACGCTCTGTAACCAGAGCGGAGAGGCGCGCTGCAGCAGGTAAGGAGGGAACACGCCACAGGGGACGTGTTCCCCCGATTCCTTACACGGACTTAGTAACCAATCGTGGGATTTCCCCTGAGAAGGGAGAGAGCAGGGCTGCTGCTTCTAGGGGGCTGGGCAGCTTCCTCTATCCTGATTGGCTGCTGCTGTGTAATGCAACCAATCAGGAGGAGGTGGCAGGAGCCTGGGGGGTGGGGCCAAAGAGCGGAGGAGGAGCATGGAGCATAGAGAGGTGAGTGTCTGTGTCCTGTGTCCTCTGTGTGTCCTGTGTGTATTTGTTCTGGTTGTGTGGTGTGTTGTGTGTGTGTGTGTTTGTGTGTGTGTGTGTGTGTGTGTGTGTTTGTGTGGTGTGTGGTGTGGTGGTGTGTGTGTGTGTTGTGTGTGTGTGTTTGTGTGTGTGTGTGTGTGTGTTTTTTTTTTTTGTTTTTTTTCTCTGGCTGTCCTGTGGGGTGATAATGACAGGGAGGGGGGATGAGAGAGGATGAAGGGAGGGGGGATTAGAGAAGATAAAGGGAGGGGGAGGAGAGAGGATGAAGGGAGGGGGGGTGACAGAGGATGAAGGGAGGGGGGGTTAGAGAGGATGAAGGGAGGGGTGACAGAGGATGAAGGGGGGGATGAGCGGATGAAGGGAGGGGGGTGACAAAATGAAGGGATGGGGGTGAAAGAGGATGAAGGGAGGGGTTGAGAGAGGATGAAGGGACGGGGTGAGAGGATGAAGGGAGGGGTTTGAGAGAAGATGGAGGGAAGGGGGTGAGAGAGGATGAAGGGAGGGGTGTGAGAGGATAAAGGGGGGGAGGGATGATACGTGTCCAAGGTCAGAGAGGTTAGGGTTACATCTCAGCCCTAATTTCTCGCTATGCTCCATCCCGACTCTTGCGTTTTGCTCAAGGATGTCTTCTCTCTATCCCCTTTGTATCAAAAGCCCTCTCCCGCCTTAAACCTTTTTCACTGACTGCCCCACACCTCTGGAATGCCCTTCCACTCAATACCTGACTAGCACCCTCTCTATCCACCTTTAAGACCCACCTTAAGACACACTTGCTTAAAGAAGCACCGTGGATAATACTAGACACATGATACATAAAGCTTGGCCCCCTGCAGACGCACTTACCAGAACTCCCCTCCTACTGTCTCTGTACGTTCTTCCTACCTATTAATTAGATTGTATGCTCCTCGGAGCAGGGACTCCTCTTCTAAAATGTATTCTTTTATGTCTGAAGCATTTATTCCCATGATCTGTTATTTGTATTATTTGTTATTTATATGATTGTCACGTATATTACTACTGTGAAGCGCTATGTACACTAATGGCGCTATGTAAATAAAAGTCAGGAAAAAAGGATCCAACGCTCTACGGATTTCTGAATAAAGAAAATGTATTGTGCCACACAACGTTTCGATCAATAGGTCTTTCTCAAGTGACTAGGCATATACATACATACAGACATACATACATACATACATACATACATACAAAAGCCTTTGCAAAATCTAGGAATATTGCACCAGTGAGTTGTCCCAGTTCCATTCCACACTGGATCTCATTGCAAACTTTTAGTAGGGTAGTTACTGTGAAAAGTTTGGGGTGAAAGCCAGATTGGAATTGGCTAGAGTAATTTGTCTCGGTATAGTAATCGCTTAATTGGGAGTGAACACATTTTCCCATGACTTTGGCTAGTATTGGGAGAAGAGAGATTGGCCTGTAGTTTGAGACAGTGTTTTTGTCCCCACTTTCGAAGATTGGGACAACTCTGGCAGTTTTAATACATAAATGTTTTAATACAGATAAATGTAAGTTTATGCATTTGGGAAACACGAATGAACAGGCAACTTACAAATTAAATGAGGCAAAATTAGGTGCATCCTTGATGGAGAAGGATTTAGGAGTGATTGTAGACAGCAGGCTTAGCAATAGTGCTCAATGTCAGGCAGTAGCTGCAAAGGCAAATAAGATCTTATCTTGCATTAAACGGGGAATGGATGGAAGGAAAGTACACATAATTATGCCCCTTTATAAAGCATTAGTAAGACCACACCTTGAATATGGAGTACAGTTTTGGGCACCACTCCATACGAAATACATTATGGTAATAGAAAAAGTGCTGTGAATAGCCACCAAATTAATAAAGGGGATTGAAAATCTGACTTATGATGAGATGCTAGCTCAATTACATTTGTTTGCATTAGAAAAGGGGTGTCTAAGGGGATATGATAACTATATACAATATATTCAGGATCAATACAAGGAGATTTCAAAATAACTATTCATCCCAAGGGCAGTACAAAGGACACAGGGTTATCCCGTAAGTTTGGAGGAAAGGAGATTTCACCAGCAACAAAGGAAAGGGTTCTTTACAGTAAGGGCAGTTACAGTGTGGGATTCATTACCCATGGAGACTGTGATGGCAGATACAATAGCTATCTTCAAAAAAAAGGTTGCACATCTTTTTAAAAAGGAAAGGTATACAGGGATATACCAAATAAGTAAACATGGGAAGGATGTTGATCCAGGCTGATCTCAATATTTGGAGTCAGGAAGGAATTTATTTTTCCCCTTATGAGATAACATTAGACGATATTTCACTGGGGTTTTTTGTTTGCAGAGTTGCAGGATCAAGATGCCGGAGCATGCTGGGACACGCCGTCCACAAGGTTGCCACCACCCGGAGGTTTATTTGGTAAACCCGTTAGCAAAGAGATACGGGGCCGAAACCTGTAGAGAGTTCTGGAAGGTTAGGTTCCAGCATAAGAGGAAAAACAGAGCCTTGGGAGTAAAGGTGGGGCTATATTCCCACAGATATAGTGCAGGTCAAGTGCCCCTTTGATTGTGTTCCAGTTAGAGATAGTGCCCTATAAGTCAGGATCCTGTTGCATGGCCATAAGAAAGAGTGGGAATGCAGACGTGCCATTGTGGGCAAATCAGAGAATGCCCCCAGCATGTCAGAGGATCAGCCCTACAAACCGATTCTCATCTACAGTATTCATCATCGCTGAGGAAGTTGCAGTTCCAGAGCAGGGCTTGCATTAATAGTAATGTACACATAACAAGCCAGGATCTCAGCAGGGGCCCGCAGTAAAGGGGGACCATAGGACATTGCTAAGAAGGGGGGCCCAGTCCACAAGATGAAGTCAGTACAGTAACAAGTGAATGAACCTCCCATGAGTGTTGAGTGTGCACTTAGGGAAGAAGTCTGTCAAGAATGCTAACGGTAGGGATGAAATAAAGTACAACCATGTCAATCTAAATGGAACTGTGGCTGCATTATTCCCAAGCCTCGGAACATGAATAAATATTGAAATTGAACTAATAAAACTCCCGACACCCATCTTTCCCATCGCCCAGCCGATCACAGACAGCCCCCTGAGACAAGGCAAGTCTATGCTGATGTTCAGTACTCAACTACACCGATGTAACGTCGCTAGACAGGGTTACAGATACAGTTAGGTCCGTAAATAATTGGACACTGACACAATTTTCATAATTTTGCCTCTGTACGCCACCACAGTGGATTTGAAATGAAACAACCGAGATGCAATAGAAGTGCAGACTTTCAGCTTTAATTCAAGGGGTTGAACAAAAATATCGTATGAAACGTTTAGGAATTGCAACAATTTTCATACACAAACACCTTATTTCAGGGGCTCAAATGTAATTGGACAAATTAACACAATCATAAATAAAATGTTCATTTTTAATACTTTGTCAAGAATCCTTTGAAGAGAACTACTGCTTGAAGTCTGGAACGCATGGACATCACCAAACGCTGGGTTTCCTCCTTTGTGATGCTTTGCCAGGCCTTTACTGCAGCTGTCTTCAGTTGTTGTTTGTTCGTGGGTCTTTCTACCTTAAGTTTTGTCTTCAGCATGGGAAATGCATGCTCGATCGGGTTGAGATCAGGTGATCGACTCGGCCATTGCAGAATATTCCACTTCTTTGCCTTAAAAAACTCCTGGGTTGCTTTTGCAGTATGTTTTGGGTCATCAACTTCGCTGAATTTGGTTGAATCTGAGCAGACAATATATCCCTATACACTTAAGAATTCATCCGGCTGCTTCTGTCTTCTGTCACATCATCAATAAAAACTAGTGACCCAGTGCCATTGGAAGCCATGCATGCCCATGCCATCACACTGCCTACATCGTGTTTTACAGATGATGTGGTATGCTTCGGATCATGAGCCGTTCCAAGCCTTTTCCATACTTTTTCTTTCCATCATTCTGGTACAGGTTGATCTTAGTTTCATCTGTCCAAAGAATGCTGTTCCAGAACTGGGCTGGCTTTTTTAGATATTGTTTGGCAAAGTCTAATCTGGCCTTTCTATTCTTGAGGTTTATGAATGGTTTGCACCTTGTGGTGAACCCTCTGTATTTGCTCTCGTGAAGTCTTCTCTTGATGGTCGACTTGGATAATGATATGCCTACCTCCTGGAGAGTGTTCTTCACTTGGCTGGATGTTGTGAATGGGTTTTTCTTTACCATGGAAAGGATCCTACGATCATCCACCACTGTTGTCTTCCATGAGCGTCCAGGCCTTTTTGTGTTGCAAAGCTGACCTGTCCGTTCTTTTTTTTCTCAGAATGTAGTAAACTGTTGATTTGGCCACTCCTAATGTTCCTGCTATCTCTCTGATGGATTTTCGTTTTTTTGCAGCCTAAGGATGCCCTGTTTCACTTGCATTGAGAGCTCCTTTGACCGCATGTTGTGGGTTCACAGCAACAGCTTCCCAATGCGAATGCCACACCTGGAATCAACTCCAGACCTTTTACCTGCTTAATTGATGATGAAATAACGAAGGAATAGCCCACACCTGCCCATGAAACAGCTTTTGAGTCAATTGTCCAGTTACTTTTAGTCCCTTGAAAAAGAGGGAGCTACATATTACAGAGATGTAATTCCTAAACCCTTCCTCCAATTTGGATGTGAATACCCTCAAATTAAAGCTGATAGACTGCACTTTAAGTCCATGTTCATTATTTAACTGTAACTTGGATTTATTTTGGTAAACAGTCGAAATAACAAAACTTGTATCAGTGTCCAATTATTTCCGGACCTAACTGTATATTATATATAAAAAAATGTGTGCGTGTATATGATACATGTATGTGTGTGTGTATAATGCATACAATGTTATTGTGATGTGTGTAACAGGGACATACATAGTGTATGTTCATGCATGCTGTGTGCATCTGGTCTGCATGCATGTGGTATGTGTTGGAAAAGAAAGTGATATAGTGCGCAACTATTGTCTAAGATAGTGATTTCCAGTGAGAAACAAACAGTTCATAGTGCAGTGACTAAAGATCAAGTATGAAAAACATTACTTGAATAAGTGGAAAAATAAAATAAAATGAATCATATATAGCCAGGAGACTGTATCAATAACAGAACCTTAACAATGTGTATATACTGTACAATGGTCTGCAGCTGGTTCAGGAGGGATGACTCAGCACCCCTCAGGTTCTATGAGAAAAAGAAGAAAAAACAGCGCATGGTGAAATAAGTACATATGTTGTGTGCCAATCAATGTAACAGGTGAGTATTAGGCGTACATCAAAGCAGTTCTTTTACGCATTTCATGTAACTCCAACATGGGTTGTACTGCAGCGGAGTGGACGGTCAGATGGCGTTTCCTGCACCGGAGAAGATTATCAGGTGACACCGCTGGAACTTGGATTAAATCTGCTGACGAACCCTCCGACACGCTGCAGGGCGACCCACACAGAGCAGGGAGAGGTCACGACAGACGTGTCTCCACCAATGTAGAAGGGGAAGAGATTCTCCTGATTGGATAGTCCGCATGTAATGTCCATAACGGGATGAATAAAAACTTTAGGAAAACCTCTTGCGCAGCAACAGAGTAACTTAAACCTTAAGTCTTCACCACAAAGTATCACGCAAGAGTGGTCATGCAGGTTAAGTCAAGGAAGCATAGAGTTACATAGCTAGCATGTGTGCCTTATGTGGGTACGTATGTATATGATGTGTGTATCTGAGACAGTATGCGTGTTTATTGAGCATGTGATGTATGGAGCTTGCTTATTGTATGGTGTGTACATGCATGTGCGTATGGTGCGTGTATGTGCTGTGCGTCTTTGTATGGTTTGTGGGCATTGATCAGAGAGAGGGGACGCAGATCGAGACGCAGATCCTGAATAACAAGCCGCGAACCTGGGGAGAAAGACGCACATCAGAGCACAGATTCTATCTCTCATGTACGATCACTATATTTCCTGTAAGTAGGCATTTCTAATACTAGCAGGAGAGTGATTTGTGGTCAAGATTACTGCGCAATGTTGTGTTGTCTCTTTGTATCCATCTCTGACTAGGGGAAGACACACACGGAAAGAAAACCACACTGTAGCCACTTTAAAGTTGGGACTTTAAAGACATTTCCCTTCTTTTCTTTTCCATTTGACATTGCCACTTCTCACTGGGACACTGTTGCTGGACTAATACTAGTATCTGTATTACCCTTTACTATTCTACTATTGTATATTGGCGCCGGGGATTTCATTTCCATTATTCAAATGGTTTGTGGGCAGCCTGATTCTTGGGCCAGGTGGTTGGGCTTGAGTTTGCCAGCCAGCTCCTGGTTGATCCCATCAAAGGTATACATGGCAAGCAAAGTGCATAAAAGGACAACCCTGACTTTTACAGGGTGATCCCGTTCAAGTATATGGGATCATGACATTTCCAAGGATTCAAGTATATGGGGTAAGTGAGGTGTCGGGAGTGATCTTGACATTTTAAAGGATAATCCTATTAATGTATATGGGTGAAGCATATGTATAAGAGGGAGATCCCATTAAAGTACATGGGGTTTTCTATTTATGGGGGAGATGCTGAAATTTCAAAAGGTGATCCCATTAAAGTATATGGGGTTTTATATTTACGGGGGTGATCCTGAAATTTCCCAGGGTGATCCCATTCAATGAAATACATTATATACATGATCCTCGCAGTTCAAAAGGTGATCCCATTAAAGTATATGGGGTAAGTGATATTAAGTGACTGAATAAATCCTTGGGCACAGCTCACGTGTAAGAATGTGAGGGACCTGATAACAAGTTGTTAGATATAAAAAAAAAGTTATACACGAGGGTAATACACTGTATGGTGGGACAGGCTAGGCAGTATTGTAGACAGCTACCGCAGATCCGTCTCCTAGGCGACCCAGTTCAAGGACCCCGCGCCTGACAACGTCACGAGGAAGGCCCCCTTCTACCCACCAATCGCGGGCGGCCATTCTTGGAGCGGAGGGGGCGGGGTTTAAGGCTCGGCGGCTGTGCTTCCGGGTTTGGGAGCGGTTGCTAAGGGAGGCCTGGGCCGCTGCATAGCAACCGAGAGCGGACAGACGCTTTACAGGCCCGAGGAGACCGGGAAGGGGAGAGAGAGGCATGGATCCGGCACGGGGCTCCGGTAACTGAATGTGGGGATGGGGTTGCGGTGCTAATGGGGACAGAGAGGAAGAAAGGATAGATAGAGAGTATAGGTGGCTGGAGAGGATATATAGATAGAGAGGATAGGTGGATAAAGAGGAAGAAACAAGATAAAGGAGGGAGAGTGGGAGACACTGTGAGAGTCAGATGTATCTTATTCATTGACTTTAGGGTGAGATCTGCCTTGTATTAAGGTTGATCCCTTTTATGGGGTCACTTATGTGAGAGTGATCCTGTTAAAGTCTAGGGAGGATCTGTTGGCAATTCTGGGGTAAATTGAGTCATTCTGCTGACGGTTATGTGGGGGGAATTCTGGGGTAAATTGAGTCATTCTGCTGACGGTTATGTGGGGGGGGGATCTTTTCTTTTAGGAGAGGAACCCCATTAAAGTCTGTAGGTTCGCTGATGCGTGGCTGGACTTTTTAGACTATCGGATTCCATTTATATCTATGGTGGGTGTGATGTGTGTAATGGGGTGACGTATAAACGGGTCATTCACACAGATACCCTTTGGAGTTTAACAGCATCACCCTCTTGCGCACTATAGATGCTGCCGCTGGAGTTTAATGGACCACCTTTTACTAGATCGGAAGTGCACTCTGTTGTCGGCGCGATAAGGTGTGTAAGGTTGAGGGTGTGCTAAAAATGAGCATCGGTACGGAATAGAGAGGGTGAGCGAAGGCGTGAAGAGGGGGTGGGCGAAGGTGTTGAGAGGATGGGTGAAGGAGTGGTGTTGAGAGGGTGGGTGAAGAAGTGGAGTGGGCGAAGGAGTGGTGAGGGTGGGTGAAGGAGTGGGGGAAGAGAGACAGACAGGGCAGGTGAAGGGGGAGAGATAACCCTAGTGGTAAGAATGTTCCCTTTAAAGTAGTTGACCCCGGTTTGTATTCCGCTATCCCAGTGACCTTGGGAAAGTGACCTTGGGGAAAGTGACTTTACTTAATTAGATGAGAAACTTTTGCCAAAGTTTGCTTTTGCCGCAAAAAAAACGAATTTTTGCATATTTCAGAACTTATATGGAGTTTGAAAATGAGATATATATATATACATATATATATATATATATATATATATATATATACACTTTTTTTCCTCTCTAATAATCCATCGGAAAACGTAGAAAAACAACTGTTTTTCGCCATGAAAATAACCTCAAATCTAGAGTGTCCCGCCACACTTTACACATTACGCTCACATTTTCCACCCTGAAAGTACTTGCGCATCCAACATTTTTCTGAAATGTAAAACAAACACCATAAAGCAAATTTCAACACGTTTGCCCATTGCCAATGTTTATATTACCCCTCTGGCAACGAAGGAGTTAGACCCCTGTTTATACCCAGAGAGCCTGCCTCTCCCTGCAGTGCCCTGTGTATGTTCTGAAGGAGTGCAGTGTAACATATAAAGGGATTATGGCTTTGTCCCTTTGAACATGAATCCTTTTCAGCGGTCGCCTTGGTAACGTTGGGCAGTAGCCATGCTGCTTTGTTTTTAGGCTTCCATTACTTGGAAGTAAAAACATTTAAACTGCTCATGTGTCAGTAACCGCTGATCTTCACGGCAGATTAAAGCCTTTTTGCCCACCTAGCCTGTCCATTTTCATAAAGGCTCACACCCGATTTGCTCCTTGGTTTTCTTTGGATAAAAAAAAGAGTTGCAAAAACCGTACAGTGTACAGCAAATAAATACCCCACGTGTGAGCACGTTCTCATGTCTCAGACAGGTCTGCAACCCTGCCTTTCCCCATTATCTCTTAGCACACTGCAGCCAGGGATTATGGGAAATGACATGCAGATGAGCACACAGTGTCTTATCCATTTTAACCTGGACCTGGGTGAGCTTATGCCTGCCGTATTACACAGCCTGAGTTTTCTTATTTAGGATAGCCTTCTGTCTATGCTAAGCATGTTTGCAGTCCACCACTTAGATCTGTATCTCAATGCATCGTCCCTGGTTAAATACCGTCCACAAATACAATTTAATGTAAATCAAAGTGGTGACAAGTAATAATTTTACAAAAAGGAGGCGTAAAGCCATACAATTGGGCTACAAAGTAATGTTGGTGCTAAAATGTATCTTGCAGGGAATTGAGGGTATAGGGAAACCTCAACCCTTTCTAAAAGTCGATCGTCTTCTATCTCCTTAGGTATCTAAACGGGTCCCGCCTGCCACTGCTGCACCTGAGCCCACCGCGTCTCCTGCAAATAGTCAGCAGCGCTTGAAACGACCCAGATTTCGAGCGCGGAACAGTTGCCGAGGGTTTGAAGAGAGAGCAGCATGGCCGACCCTGGAGAAAGCAAAAAGGAGGAGGCAGATTATAAAAGGACCCACAGCTTTCCGTTAATACGGGTAATATACCCGTTCTCTGGCGCGGTGGGAGGAGCCCCTGAGCCTCTTCATCCAGTTTCAAATGTTACATTAAGGCTTCCGATGGTATTTTCCTGTGTAGGGTGGTATACTCATTTATTTAACACACTATTCGTAGCTTCAGGACTCCCTTGTTTTCCGAGATACTTACCGATGCAGATAGTGCCGGTATTTTCTGGTCTTTAAAGCCGCAACTGATAACGTCGCTGTATCCTGTCAGCTACATGTGACGCGGGAGATGGAAACCACCATTTTGTCTTCCCTGGAAGTGGCGGTACTGGTGCTACCTTCAGCAGTATGTATCGCGGGAGCCCAGGGGACCCCCTGTTTTACATACCGGTAGAAAAAAAGGGGGGAGGGGAGGTGCCCCTTTAAAGTCTCGTGGCCAAAGAAACGCGTCGGAATAATTAAACCGAAAAAACCCTGTAACATAAGGGTTTCTATGCACCTGCTCCTTACATCGTGTGTGTTCCCTTTGCAGCACACGGACATGCCGGAAGAGATGCGTGTAGAGACCATGGAGCTCTGCGTGACAGCCTGCGAAAAGTTCGCCAGCAATAACGAGGTATCTTCACTACACTCGCTTTAAGTGCACTGCAGGGGAAGGGTGTCCCTCTCACCCAGTGAAACACCTAGGCTCAGATCCACGGAGCTCTGTTAAGTCATTTAACAGGCCCCAGTAACCTAACATATCGTCACGTTAACACTAACCGTGTATCTTCAAAGGACAATAACGTAAAGTTAAGCCGTGCTACGTTTTGTTGCGCAAAGCGGTAACTTTACCGTCCGTTGGTGATAATGCAATATAAATGAGGTGTTATAACATCTGCTAGTGTAATAACACCCTAAACTAAACAGCGCTTGACCTGAATATATGTGAGTGCTACACAACTGTGAATTTAAACAGTGACAATACTAATACAAAAAATAAAGTGATATGTTCGTGAAAAAATAAACAGTGCTACTACTCATAATGATGATGATACCTGCTGGAGATATCAAAAGCTGACAAGGTGTCTCATGGGGTAAGTCTCTCATAAACTTACATGTAACAGAATTGCAAATATAACACAGATACCTGGCGCTTAAAAACACTCTCTGCACAGGAGACGCAAAGTCCATAGGGTAATTACAGTCCTTTGGGAGACCTTCCCCTGGAATCCAAGCTGGTGGAAGTTTGGAAGGGATCCTGATGTTCCTCCTATGGGAGATAGACAAAGCACACCATTGCGCAGTACCTCAGAACTCGGACCCTCCCCAGCAGACAGGAATAATGCCTACTTACAATCAGTCTCTTGTATAGGTGCAGTGAAGAGAATCTGTGCATGAACCACTTCTATATTGCTGCCACGAACCCCACGTGTAGCTGCCTCCCTTCTGCAATCCAATGATGGTCAGAAGTGTCCCTCAATGCTTTCAGTTGATCACATAGGGAGATGGAATGCATAAAATAGTGTAGAATGCACGAACAATTTATTAAAAAACAATTAACAGCCAATAAAATACTCGCATAACCAGTGAGTGTAAAAACATCACGAGAATGCCGTCCGCATTGTGCAGGGACCTCCCTCAGAGCCGTGGATAGTATGCCGGCGCTCCTAACACCCCTCCACACTATACTGCAAAGTATGTGGTCTCACTGCTCCCCGCAGTGTGTGCTGGCGCTCAGATCGTGACGTCACCGGAAGCGCGACTCATACCACAAAGGGACCTCCCTACTGACAGCCTCAAAATGCTCCTCCCCTCCTAACGCGTTTCGTGACGTAGGCACGTCACTTTGTCAAAGGAATGAGGAGCTAGTCAACTTCTTGCCTATTTATACCCTCCGAGATATTTAACCCTTGCTTGGGTAACCTTAAAACTGCAATGCAATGTACCTAATAACATTTAAAACTAATTGTGCTGCATAAACTTGTCTCCAAGGATTAACTCCTTGGGGTTTGGAGACACAGATAATGGAAGCAGTATAATTGAAAACGCTATGTGCTACAATTAATGTAACATGCCATAAACAGGTAATCTAAAGTTATAAAGGGGATTCAATCCCTCAAAAAAGATGCCAGGTCAAATTCTATATTTAGACCTTTACCCTCTTTATATGGTACACATGTTCTGCCAACCTGCGTTTAAGGGGTCTGCCTGTTCTCCCCACGTATTGAAGTCCGCAAGGGCATTGCAACAAATACACGCAGAATTTACTCCTGCAGCTAATAAATGTGCTAATGTTATAAATTTGGCCAGTGACTATAGATTGAAATGTGTCACATTTTACACTGTACTTACAACCAATACATCTGCCACACACAAAACAGCCTTTCTGACATGTGATGTGGTATCTCTCTATACCATCATTGATCATGAATTTGGTCTCAAGGCAGTCCAACAAACATTGGAACAAGATCCCAATGTAGATGTAAAACTAAAGGCATTTGTCTTGGAGGGCATCCAATATATCCTCCAACACAACTACTTCTCCAATGAGGGCGAATTTTTTCTCCAGACGCACGGCACCAGGTTTGCACCTAGCTATGCTAATTTGTTCATGGCCATGTGGGAACGGGACCACATTTGGAATGGTAACCCGTTTGGTGCAAACCTGGTGCTCTGGAAGAGATACATCGACGATGTGCTGTGCGTCTGGAGAGGTACCCCCGAGGATTTGTCTCTTTTCTTAATACATCTAAACGCCAATCCTTTCAATATTAGATTTACCTCCAATAGTGATACATGATCTATACATTTTCTTGATTTAGTCTTATATGTGGAGAATAATGTGGTACATACAAAAACTTTATCATAAAGAAGTAGATACCAACTCTTACCTTTTGGCATCTAGCCACCATCATCCCAAATGGATAAATAACATCCCCCAAAGCCAGGCTTTGGGGCTAAAAAGGAATTGCTCACAACCACACGTGTATGATCAGCAAGTAATTGAATTAAAAAATAAATTTTTAGAACGTGATTACAATACAGAGAGAGTAGATAAAGCTATTGCTAAGGTTAAACTTATAGATAGGACCACATTAGTAAGTATGGACAAAAGAAATACCAAACACAAAGATGGAGAATTTATCCCCTTTATTACTAGGTATAACACGATGGCCTTTAAAAAACATTGGGGAATTCTTCACCGAGACCCTGGGTTAAAATTCTTCCTACCTTCTGTTCCACAAATAGTGTATAAAAAGGCTAGGAATTTAAAAGACTCGTTGTCCCCAAGCTGCCCCAACATTGGAGTAGGTCATTGCAACAACACATGGTTAACAAATCTGAAAGGCTGTTTTGTCTGTGGCAGATGTATTGGTTGTAAGTACAGTGTAAAATGTGACACATTTCAATCTATAGTCACTGGCCAAATTTATAACATTAGCACATTTATTAGCTGCAGGAGTAAATTCTGCGTGTATTTGTTGCAATGCCCTTGCGGACTTCAATACGTGGGGAGAACAGGCAGACCCCTTAAACGCAGGTTGGCAGAACATGTGTACCATATAAAGAGGGGATTGGAGACACAGTGTCTCCAACCACTTCAAACTTGTACACAAACAAAATCCAGAGGGACTGATCTGCAAAGGGATAGACTGCCCTAAACCTAGTTGGAGGGGGGGGCAGACTCCAGGATCCCTTCCTTACTTCCACCAGCTTGGATTCCAGGGGAAGGTCTCCCAAAGGACTGTAATTACCCTATGGACTTTGCGTCTCTTGTGCAGAGTGTTTTTAAGCGCCAGGTACAGGTGTTATAACATCGCATATCCACTAAAGTCCGTTAACGTTAATACAGGGACTTGACGTTACGTTAGGTCATTTCGTAAACTTGGCTTTACTCCCACCCCGACCCAGAAATAGGGCTTTCTCCGGGTCTGCATGGGGGCAATGCCGCAGTTGGGTATCATTAACTAACACAACGTTCTTTATCTCTTACTCCACGTGAGTTGAACCCCTATTTCGGGGTCTGGATCAGAGTAACACTAAGACATACTTAACATCATGTTATCGGCAGATAACACATCCTTCTGCTACAATAACGTGATGTTACATTGATATATGAGATATAGAACGGCCATTGTTTTTGCATATAACTAGCTTTGCGGATACGCGTTGCCCTCGGGGAACATCCCATTATAAGATTTGATGCAGCTTTGTGGATCTAGTCTTACAGGGGTCCCATATATGAAGGCAATTTTGGAGCACAACCAATGCAAACTTTTTTTAATTCATCTTGCATCTTTTCACGTCAAGTCTTTGTGCTGCGTGTGCATCCAAGAGGGAGTTACACAGTTTAATATTATAACGAGATGGATCAAATTGCAAGTTGCTTTTTGTCACTGTAATCTGCAGAACAAATATTGTATTTTTTTTCTTTGCGTAGGATGGAAGCGGGGGGTCTCCAGAGCTGATCCCCATTAATTTCAGCTCTGGGGACCCCCTGCTTCCGGAGATACCTGCCTCCGAAGGGGGTGCCAGTATCTCTCTGCTTTTTAAAGCTCCCGCCTCACACGGCCAATAGGATGCTGCACCGGGTGACATCAAGGCTTCCTATTGGCCCGCAGGGCGCGGGAGCTTTGAAACTACGCCATAATGTGAAGCCAGCTGGCCGAGGCGGAATGGATACTGGCATCCCCCACGAAGGTATCTCTGAAAGTAGGGGTTCCCCGGAGCTGAAACGAATGGGGTTCTGCTCCGGAGACCCCCTGCTTCAAACCTGTGTTAAAAAAAAATGTGCCCGCTTGGATTGCCTCTTTTTAAGGTGCTATAACTTTGTGGCATCCATCAACAGCAGATGTAAGGCGCTCGTCTATGTTAATACATAGGGGCCTGTTTACCAAGTGCATTCTCCCAGCTGGTGCAATTTTTTTGCACTGGTTTTGCTCCGTTTTGCAGCCGGTGCAGTGTTTGATATTTCTGAACAAAGCCGGCAGCAGTAACTCTGGATCTGAATTACCCTGAGAGACCTTTGCTATCTAAGGCTGTTCCAACGTGTTTGAGCTCTGGTTTATCATCCTGTTTTTGTGACTTGAAGCAGATCCAAGAGCATATTCTGAGACTCTTAAAGCAGCAGTCCTGGGAATACTGCGCTGATTTCAGCTCTGAGGACCTCCAGAGATCCTTGCCTCCGTAGGGGGTGCGGGCAGCAGCTCTGGCTGGGCTAGTTTGGGTTCACATAAGGCGGCTTTATTGTCCCACATCCTGCGGGCCAATAAGAAGCCATGACCTCATGGCTTGCTGCTTCCTATTGGCTCGCAGGACATTTAAACTGCATAGAGATTCCGGCACACCCTTCCGAGGGAAGTATTTCGGGAAGCAGAGGATCCCCGCAGCTGAAATCAGTGCAGTTCAGCTACGGAGACCCACGGCTTCAATCCTAAAAAAACACACTGTCCCCAGGAGTGCTGCTTCAAAAGGGCAGTGTAACAAAGTGGGGCGACAAGCGTAACCTATAACGCATAGTGCTGTGCGTGTGGCCAGCAATTTCTCACGCGCCACATCTCTCCTCCCACGCAGAACGCAGCAAAGATGATCAAAGAGACGATGGACAAGAAGTTTGGCTCCTCGTGGCACGTGGTCATCGGAGAGGGCTTCGGGTTCGAGATCACGCACGAAGTCAAGAACTTGCTGTACATGTTCTTCGGGGGCAGCCTGGCAATCTGCGTCTGGAAGTGTTCCTGAGGGCCGCCGGCAGCGGACGCCCCTCTCACCCTCTACTCAGGATGCGCTAACGCAGGGCTCGCTCAGGAAAGGGTCATTGGCTGGGCTCTTTATATATATATCTCTCTCTCTTGGGGTGTTTGGGAGCAGCCACGTAACCCCTTAGCAGCCACAGGGGCCGGCCCCTCTGGCGACAAAGGGGTTTATTTCCGAAGACTGGGATCCCAGCGCTGTTTCTGGTCTCCTTTTAATGTGGCACTGGCAATGCATTCTGGGAACGTCCATCGCTAATTCAGTGTTGCCGAGCCTATCAACTAAACCAAATGGGGAGGGAAGGGTCCGACAAGCAGAACTAATTCCCTTCTCCTGCACCTCAGAGATTTTTATTATCCGGACACATTTATGCACAGGGTTTTAGCATTTAGCTGGCGCTCAGACCCATTTCCTTCTTCCGACTGTCTGTTTTTTCTTTCAGACGTGTTATTTTTTTCCTATTTCATCCCACAACCGCCATCTTTTTTCAACCTTGACACACTCCCGTAAACTGGAGATGAAGAGAGGTGTTACGTGCGAGGCAAAATATACACTAAATGCCGGTGCTGACAATGGTTGAAGAAAATAAGGATGTGTTTATTCAATCCACAAAACGCTGAGTATTCCTGCACCCTGGAGAAGGTCCCTTTTGGGGACCAAAATGTCGGGACACTGGGGGGGTGGGGGGGAGGTGGTTATGGATTGAATAAACATATCCTTATTTTCTTCATAATTTGTCAGCGTCGGTAATGTCAGATCATAAGTGTGGTCAAAATACCGGTACAGCACAGAAATGTATGTATCTATCTGCACGTATCTGTACCGTCTTAGCCGAGCTTAATAATCAAAAATGAATAGACGACACCGTTCTGTGGCTAACGAAATGCTTTTTTTTTTTTAAATATATATTTTTTTTCCCCTCTTCTTTTTTTGAAGTGTTTATTGCTCCATGTGAGAAATAAACACCTCCATATATCCTTTTGACCACTTTTGTGACCTGACGGATTGTTGAGACTATTTATTATTACCGTGTGGATCTATCCTTCTAATCTCTTCATTTCTTTCTATCTCCCCTGCACATACTTCTCTCTTTTTTTTATATAGAGGATATCTGCCTCCCTCCCTCACATATACTGTACACACTCACTCGCTCTTCTCCGTACCACAGCAATGTTGTCTGTCTCCCCCCCGTCTCGCTGTTTCCCCCATCACGCTAGTTTCCCCCTCCCCGTAACGCAGTGTGTCTCCCCCCCCCCCCCCACTCTTTATATGTAGACGGGCATCATAGATTTATCCAGAAGCCATAACTACTAGATCAGGAATGTTAGGGCCCCACAGAGCAGCCTGCCAGCTACTAAACCTTCATGTCTCTTGTTCAGGGGGAGAAACGTGACGCCATGTTTCTTGGAAGGATTTTATACGCGGCGTTGAACTTTTTATTTGAACTCTGGTTAAAAGAAAGAAGGAAAAAAAAAAAACCCGGTTTGCTCTAATTGTCGTTAATAAACTTCCTTGGATTTTTATTTTAATATTTTCAGCTCCATGTACTGTTGTATTTTAACTTGTAATCAATTCCGGTGGAGTCATAATGCGAAGGTAACTTCTAACACGGGAGGGAGGGGGTGCATTTCCAATGGGAATGGAATGGATTTCGCATGGCTCATGATTCGGAGGGATATATTAGGATTGTCCTAATGAGTTTATTTCGGGGGTTGGGGGTTTCCTTGGGATTTCCAATCAAACCTCTTAGAAAATGGCAAAGGGAAAGCAAGTTCAGGAGACCATGAGAATCCTGCGAAGAACCAACGCATATTATATATTCTCTTTAGGGGGTTCATTTATAAAAATGTGTTACCAGGCAGTAATACACTGAGCGTTTCCTCTCGTTTTCACGTGTGTCCTGGGCATAGAGTTATCAATACATGGTTACATTAAAAGAACAGAGGTTATACAGTGAATTCACAGACATTTCATGGACAGATAGAGTTGGAAAATTGGGTGCAGGGTAGTGTTGTACGGGTAGCGATTTAAAAAAAAAAAGAAACGGGTAACGGGTACCCAGCCAAAATCAATGGTTCTACCGGGCCGGGTACCCGGCTACCCGGTTTGACACTTACCTGGCAACATCTAGGACAAGCAGCATCGGAGGTGTCTTCAGCCGGCGGGGGACAGCAGGAATCCCTTACACAGCACCGCAGCAGGTAAGCTGTGTGTGTGAGAGCCGCCGGGGAACCACGTGACCGGAGCAGGAGACGGAGCGTTCCTATTGGACACACACCGCAACAGTGAACCTCCGCGCCCGCCCCACCTCTGCACCTCCACTCCTGCCCGCCACACGCTCCACCTCCGCACCTCTTCCGCTCCCCCCACCTCAGTACCTCCACAGCACCTCCGCGCCCGCCCACCCCACCTCCGCTCCTGCCCACCCCACCTCCGCTCCCGTCCGCCACACCTCCGCTCCACCTCCGCTATAGAATCCTGCTGTCCCACGCCGGCTGAAAGGTTTATCTGAAAATCTACTCTGACATTACTTCTCAGTTGCCATGTCCGGGTAGCTGGAAATGTGCCGGGTACCGGGTAATTCCGGGTACTCGGTACACCCCTAGTGCAGGGGATAAAAGGGGCTGGTGAGTTTCAGATTGAAATAGAGAAGCTTTAACATCACCAAACGTCTCGCACCCTTTGGCTGTCCGCCTTTGGGGTGACGCAGATGTACACTGATGTGATTGGGGGTCTCTTTAGAGAAGAGATGGGGGATCTCTATTGCATGTCCTTCATTTGAAAGGACTCTGGCCAGGTCAGGGTGACCACTGGATCTGTGTTTGCCTGCAGCCTTTATCTGGTGGGGGTTGTTTGAAGAAGCTCCGTGCTGGAGCGGTCAGTCTGACCTGGGGGAGATGCCCAACTGGGATTTCTTAATCACTCGAGTCCCAAATCTGAACTAACCCATCATAAAACTATCTTTAACCCTTTTGCTGCCAGAGGGGCCAGCGACGCATTGCGCAGCCAAACGGTTCAACGCTTTAGTGCACTTCAGGAGTTGTCTGTTCTTTATTGGGAGTTTAATCCTGTTCTGAAATTATATAACATGATTTCGATTTAAAGTAGCCCTATTTACTGCTCTGTTTCTAATTTAAAAAGATATTGATCTGTATATAGTGCTCTCATAAAATATTAATCATTGATCGCTGCTAGGCCTATGCTGTGCAAGCCATTTATTAGCATATAGGTAGCACTGCCAATAGTTTACAGATAGTGATTTAGATAACATACAGTACACCAGTGTTTTTCAACCAGGGTTCCTAGGAATTCTTGGGTTCCCCCGGGCCTCCCTAAAGGGTTGCCTGTAATTTTCAAATTGTACCAAATACAGAAGAATTTACAATGCGTCTGATCTCAGACGCGCTATTAGAGAGGGTTGGGGTTCCTTACAATGCATCTGATCTCAGACGCGCTATTAGAGAGGGTTGGGGTTCCTTTCAATGCATCTGATCTCAGACGCCCTATTAGAGAGGGTTGGGGTTTCTTACAATGCATCTGATCTCAGACGCGCTATTAGAGGGGGTTGGGGTTCCTTTCAATGCATCTGATCTCAGACGCGCTATTAGAGAGGGTCGGGGTTCCTTTCAATGCATCTGATCTCAGACGCGCTATTAGAGAGGGTTGGGGTTCCTTACAATGCATCTGATCTCAGACACGCTATTAGAGAGGGTTGGGGTTCCTTTCAATGCATCTGATCTCAGACGTGCTATTAGAGAGGGTTGGGGTTCCTTTCAATGCATCTGATCTCAGGCGCGCTATTAGAGAGGGTTGAGGTTCCTTTCAATGCATCTGATCTCAGACGCGCTATTAGAGAGGGTTGGGGTTCCTTTCAATGCATCTGATCTCAGACGCGCTATTAGAGAGGGTTGGGGTTCCTTTCAATGCATCTGATCTCAGACGCGCTATTAGAGAGGGTTGGGGTTCCTTACAATGCATCTGATCTCAGACGCGCTATTAGAGAGGGTTGGGGTTCCTTACAATGCATCTGATCTCAGACGCGCTATTAGAGAGGGTTGGGGTTCCTTTCAATGCATCTGATCTCAGATGCGCTATTAGAGAGGGTTGGGGTTCCTTTCAATGCATCTGATTTCAGACTCTATTAGAGAGGGTTTGGGTTCCTTACAATGCATCTGATCTCAGACGCGCTATTAGAGAGGGTTGGGGTTCCTTACAATGCATCTGATCTCAGACGTACTATTAGAGAGGGTTGGGGTTCCTTTCAATGCATCTGATTTCAGACTCTATTAGAGAGGGTTGGGGTTCATTACAATGCATCTGATCTCAGACGCGCTATTAGAGAGGGTTGGGGTTCCTTACAATGCATCTGATCTCAGACGCGCTATTAGAGAGGGTTGGGGTTCCTTTCAATGCATCTGATCTCAGACCCTATTAGAGAGGGTAGTGGATCCCCAGAATTTCACATAGGGTTCCTTAACAAAAATAAGGTTGGAACCCCTGCAGTACAAAGAGACCGCCATTGCTCTTCCTGTATATACAGATAGACACTGCATTTCCTACATTATTGACACTGCCAGACCTATAGCTAGAGCAGTTGTTGCGCATTGAGCTGCAGCCAGACACTACTCTTCTTATAGCTCAACCATTACACCGCTCTTCCTTTAGCTACAGCTGATACTGGTAGCCATTGCTGTGCAGTTAGAAACTGCCGTTCTATACGCATGCACACTGATGGACACACAGCATTAACACACCTGGTTGAAGTGAATGACCGTTAATGCCAGATCAGGTGCGTTAACCCACCAGTGAGTGTATAACCCCACAGGCGCGTAGCGGAGATGCGTTTGAAAGAAGGAATTATTGTCGCTCTGTGCTGGCCGGGCAAGCGCTGCCACTGACCTTCACAATATAGTGAGAGGAGAGAGACGGTCATCCAGGGTCTGAGGTGAGGGCATCTCCTGGAAGCAAATCCAGGCTGACCAGGGTAGCTTCGGCAGCATCCTGTAACACAGCGTCACAGTGATGACGAGACATTCAGGGGGATATACCCTATTTCCTGCATTCTGAGACGCACCTTTCTTCCGACTTTCACATGCCTGAAATCGGGGTGCGTCTTAGAATCGATGTATTAAAAAAAATAATAATTTAAAAAAAAAAGTGTTTACAGCACTAACCCCCTCTTCTCACTTACCCTGTTTCAGGAGAGGTCCCATGTCAGCGGCGGACGAAGTGTGCGGTGGAAATGCAGTGAGGGGGGGGGGGCTCTGAAAATACGTCGGGTGTACAGCAGATGTGCGTCGGGAGTGCCGCTCTGCTCCTGTTCAGCTCTCCTGCTATTATGATCTGCTGCCGCCACCGCACGCTCGCCTGCTGTCTTCTTATCTTCATGCACCTGCAGACTTAGGACCTGTCCTGCCACGCACCCGCCGCACTCCCGCCGCACACCCGCCCGCTGCCCATCTTCAACCATCTGCAGACGTGGGACCTCTCCCGCCGCCGCCACCCGCTTCATCCTCCGCTGACGTGGGACCTCTCCTGCCCCCGCCGCCCGCTTCATCCTCCGCTGACGTGGGACCTCTCCTTCCCCCGCCGCCCGCTTCATCCTCCGCTGACGTGGGACCTCTCCTGTCCCCGCCGCTGCCCGCTTCATCCTCCGCTGACGTGGGACCTCTCCTGCCTCCGCCGCCCGCTTCATCCTCCGCTGACGTGGGACCTCTCTGCAACATGGAGAGTGAAAAATTTAATTTTCCTCGATTGTAAGGGCCAAATCGATGGTGCGTCTTACATAGTTACACAGTTCCATAGTTACATAGCAGATGAGGTTGAAAAAAGACTTTCGTCCATCAAGTTCAACCTGATAAAACCTCTATTGTCTACATTTAGCATATCTATACTTATTGATCCAGAGGAAGGCAAACAAATAACCCCAGTAACATATCATCCAATGATATCTCATAAGGGGAAAAATAAATTCCTTCCTGACTCCAAGAATCGGATTAATCCCTGGATCAACATCCTTCCCATGTATACTTATTTGGTATATCCCTGTATACCTTTCCCTTCTAAAAAGATGTCCAACCTTTTTTTGAACAAATCTATTGTATCTGCCATCACAGTCTCCATGGGTAATGAATTCCACATTTTAACTTCCCTTACTGTAAAGAATCCTTTCCTTTGTTGCTGGTGAAATCTGCTTTCCTTCAACCTTAAGCGATGGCCCCGAGTCCTTTGTACTGCCCGTGGGATGAATAGTTCTTTTGAAAGCTCCTTGTATTGTCCCCGAATATATTTGTAGATAGTTATCATATCCCCTCTTAGACGCCTCTTTTCTAATGTAAATAAATGTAATTTAATTAGTCTCACCTCATAAGTTAGATTGTCCATCTCTTTTATTAATTTGGTGGCTCTTCTCTGCACTCTCTCTAGTTCCATAATGTATTTTCTTAGGATTGGTGCCCAAAATTGTACTCCATACTCAAGGTGTGATCTTACTAATGCTTTGTAAAGGGGCATAATTATGTTTACTTCCCTTCCATCCATTGCCCGTTTGATGCAAGATAAGATCTTGTTTGCCTTTGCAGCTACTGCATGACATTGGGCACTATTGCTAAGCCTGCTGTCTACAAGCACTCCTAAATCCTTCTCCATCAAGGATTCCCCCAATATATCTCCATTTAATTTGTAAGTCGCCTTTTTATTCTTGCTTCCCAAATGCATAACCTTACATTTATCTGTTTTAAACCTCATCTGCCATTTACCTGCCCACGTTTCCAGTCTCTCCAAGTCCTTCTGAAGAGAAATTACATCCTGCTCTGATTCTATTACCTTACACAATTTAGTATCATCAGCAAAGATGGAGACGTTGCTCTCGATCCCAACCTCAAGGTCATTAATAAACAAGTTAAAAAGCAGGGGTCCCAGTACCGATCCCTGAGGTACTCCACTCACGACTTTAGCCCAACCTGAAAAAGTTCCATTTATGACAACCCTCTGTTGTCTGTCCTTTAACCAGTTTTCAATCCAGGTGCAAATATTATTACTGAGTCCAATTTTCTTACAATCGAGGAAATACGCTATATATATATATATATATATATTTAATCCAATAGGTATTACCACAGTGACACTAAGGGTCAGTTTTATGTTGTGTTCATTTGCATGAGTCCCGCAGGGTGCTCCTGTAATCTCCGGGTCACTTCTGTCAGTGAGTACATTTAAGGCCAGGCCCCGGTGGCTGTGTGTGGGCGCGCAAAGCGCTGGGGCGCGTACGCTGGCAGGGAAGCCAAGAATGTTCTTTCCGAGCCGCGATTCGATCACATGGTCAGCGCGCACCAATGGAAGGGCAGATATGCCCCGTCACGGCCGCACTCCCCTATAGACCGACGATCGCGGCTGTAGTCTCTGCGCGCGCCGCCAGGCCGCCAGCGTGTGTGCAGCAGGGAGGACTGGGGCCGTAGCCTTAGGCTGCAGCCATGGTGCGCACACTGGGAGGCGCACGCCTGTTGCCTGAGCGATCTGTGGACCACTTGTGTGAGTGATGGGGAGGCGTGACTGTGATGTCTT
Source organism: Ascaphus truei (assembly GCA_036426205.1). Lineage (NCBI taxonomy): Eukaryota > Metazoa > Chordata > Amphibia > Anura > Ascaphidae > Ascaphus > Ascaphus truei. The sequence goes on from WSYH01001836.1 coordinate 67,675, forward strand.
GGTTCGCCCTGATAGGCTCAAACATGGCAGTGACGCGTGAAAAATCTCATTTTTTTGTCTGCTCAAAATCACGTCGCATAGCGCGCAGCATGGCTGGGCTGATGCACTTGCATGCATTTGTTCGGGTCGGCGTGCTGTCGCCTGCACTATGTCCAATGCCTTAGGAGCAGTTAGTGGAGGAGTTATAGGGAGCAGCTAGGGGAGGGGTTATAGGGAGAGGGTATAGGAGCAGCTAGGGGAGGAGTTATAGGAGCAGCTAGGGGAGGGGTTATAGGGAGCGGTTAGGGGAGGAGTTATAGGGAGCGGTTAGGGGAGGAGTTATAGGGAGAGGGTATAGGAGCAGTTAGGGGAGGAGTTATAGGAGCAGCTAGGGAGGGTGATAGGAGCGTTAGGGAGGAGTTTAGGGAGAGGTTAGGAGGAGTTAGTTATAGGGAGAGGGTTAATAGGAGACAGTTAGGGGGGAGTTATAGGAGCCAGCTAGGGGAGGGGGTATAGGGAGCGGTTAGGGAGGAGTTATAGGGAGCGGTACAGGGGAGGAGTTATACGTGGCGAGAGGGGAGGAGTTATAGGAGCAGCTAGGGGAGGAGTTATAGGGAGCGGTTATAGGAGCAGCTAGGGGAGGAGTTATAGGGAGCGGTTATAGGAACAGTTAGGGGAGGAGTTATAGGGAGCAGTTATAGGAGCAGCTAGGGGAGGAGTTATAGGGAGCGGTTAGGGGAGGAGTTATAGGGAGCGGTTGGGGAGGAGTTACAGGGAGAGGGTATAGGAGCAGCTAGGGGAGGGGTTATAGGAGCAGCTCGGGGAGGAGTTATAGGGAGCGGTTATAGGAGCAGCTAGGGGAGGAGTTATAGGGAGCGGTTAGGGGAGGAGTTATAGGGAGCGGTTATAGGAGCAGCTAGGGGAGGAGTTATAGGAGCAGTTAGGGGAGGAGTTATAGGGAGGGGTTACAGGAGCAGTTAGGGGAGGAGTTATAGGGAGCAGTTAGGGGAGGGGTTAGAGGAGCAGTTAGGGGAGGAGTTATAGGGAGGGGTTATAGGAGCAGTTAGGGGAGGAGTTATAGGGAGCAGTTAGGGGAGGGGTTATAGGAGCACTTAGGGGAGGAGTTATAGGGAGCGGTTATAGGAGCAGTTAGGGGAGGAGTTATATGGAGCGGTTAGGGGAGAGGTTATAGGGAGCAGTTAGGGGAAGAATTATAGGGAGAGGTTATAGGAGCGGGGAGGGGTTATAGGGAGCAGTTATGGGAGGAGTTATAGGAGCAGTGAGAGGAGGAGTTAGCATTTTTTTGTTGTGCTAACAGTTCATTAAACTTACCCAAGCGGGTATTAACGTGCTTATTTACAAAGTGATTATGTGCTGATTTTTAAATGATTCTAATATTATATCATACAGCTATTTATTTAGCTCATTATTTTACCTACAATGTTGCAACAACAAAAAAATACATTGGAATAGGAACTATTTGGCTGGAAATGGTTTTATTGATTGCCCTGTTCATTCTGTCTGGCTTTCTCCCTCTATTGACACACAGCTCTGAAAAACTTTTTTTTTTTAACAGAAGAGTTCTGTTATCTTCTTCTCTCTTCCTCTTACTGCCCTCCCCAGACAGGAGACATCGTCTCTCTGCGCTTCCAACCGCCCTAGAAAATAACCGATTCCGTTATTACTATTCCGCCCCCCTCCAAACCAAATTTTTGTTCGTCTTGGGGGCTCCTTTAATTTCCTTCTGTACTTCTAAAAAGGGGTTTATATTTTGGGTTCCTGGATCCCCGAGGCTTTTAGATTTGGCCTCCTACTTTTTCCCAGGGGCGGGGGGGGGCGAGATTTTGTAACTCTGAAATGTTCCGTAGTCTGCGATTCTCTGTCCAGAGGAGGTTCAAAATATTGGTTCTTTCTCTCCTCTTCTTCACCTTCATGATGCACTTCGCGCTGGATATATCCTCCTTCTCCAATTCTGGTGACTGCCACTGTCCATTCCATGATCATCCCAGGGCCAAAGTCCATGGGCTCCGGAAGCCCCCCGTTGTAAGAGCCCTGCAGGATTTCAGCGGCAGCAACGGTTCAACCCAAGGGTCTTCGGTGGACGCCGGCCAGGTTGTGGAGGACCCTCCTGCCAGGTCGAAAGGGCTGGACAAGGCGACGAGGGGATACCAGGGCTCAAAGTTGTCGTCTCTATTCCAACACCCCCTGTACAACACCCCAACCCCACTACTCAAGGAGGGGGACAAGCTGTTTAGTGTCAACGCCAAGGAACGCTTCACATTGAAAGGCAGCGGGAGCGAGGAATGGTGAGGAACACATGGGGGATGGGTATTAAGTGTCCCAAACTGGAGCATTTCCCAAAAACCGGGTGCGTCACTTTGCGTCCGCGCACCGAGGGGCTTTGCTCCACTTGCGGCAGTGAGCTTTTTGGGGGGCAGAGATTCGTCTCAATGTTATATTGAGATGCATCACAAGTTTCACCTATAACTGGACCAGTCTTCCCTTCTCGGTGTTTCCAATAAGCCAGCCCGGTGTAATATAGAGACGTTAACGTCTCGCGCTCCTGGGAGTGCTGCGTCGAATGTAAGCGATGAGATTAACACGTTTCTTCATATGCCGTCAGCGCAAACCGACTGGAATAGGCCGGTTGAGTTTGAGGAGAGGTCTTCTTGTAACAAGAGACGAGAAGCCTCCGTGCCACATCCCATATGACTAATTATATAGGTAAATACTCGTGTGTGTTTCTTTCCGGAAGTGAGGGTCACTTCGTTACATTCTTTGGCCCCAGCATTGTAAGCGTGCAGACCCCGCCAAGGTGCCCCCTCTCCCGGAAGTCCTTACACTACTGCACCCTCACCACGCTCTCCTGGAGGGAGAACTCTCTTAATAGACTGCTCATTCACAGGAGCAAAACAAGACTGCCGTTTAAAGAAAGACAGATGTGTATTTAGCTATATTATTAGTGATCTGGGATGTAGGCTTTCTGTCTTGTGTTATTTCACTTGAGATCACAATCTCCGCAGTGTTCCTCTTTGACACATATATATGGTGTCTGTGTTTGGGTTTTGAGCTTACAGGGGCTGTGTGTGTTTGTAAAGTTCTCCATCTTAAAACGCACACCCCACAGTATGATATGATTTGAGCATGAAAGAGTGGGGTGGGTCAGATCAGCTATACGCTCCCAAAGTTCATTGGGGTTTAGTTACCATGGCAACAACGTTTGCTACGATGCGCCGCGACATTTCCTGGCTGCGACTGCGGCAAATGTAACAAACGTGTTACTAAACAATTATCTTACGTGATCGTTAGCCAGCAAGGTTAATGGTACGTCCGGACATGGGGTAACGCATGCGCAGAGTACGCTGTGTGTAAGTTTATCTGCTCTGCGCATTATGTAGAGAGTGGGACACAAGGGGTAACGCATGCGCAGAGTACGCTGTGTGTAAGTTTATCTGCGCCGCGCATTATGTAGAGAGTGGGACACATGGGGTAACGCATGCGCAGAGTACGCTGTGTGTAAGTGTATCTGCGCCGCGCATTATGTAGAGAGTGGGACACAAGGGGTAACGCATGCGCAGAGTACGCTGTGTGTAAGTGTATCTGCGCCGCGCATTATGTAGAGAGTGGGACACAAGGGGTAACGCATGCGCAGAGTACGCTGTGTGTAAGTGTATCTGCGCCGCGCATTATGTAGAGAGTGGGACACATGGGGTAACGCATGCGCAGAGTACGCTGTGTGTAAGTTTATCTGCGCCGCGCATTATGTAGAGAGTGGGACACAAGGGGTAACGCATGCGCAGAGTACGCTGTGTGTAAGTGTTGCTCCTACTATAAACGCACGCGATGGATTCAATACATTTTGACGCGACGTTGCGTCGCCGGGACTATAAACACGGCCTAACTGTGAATTCTCTGTGCTCCGAGGCGGTCACTGGGGCGATTTTTGTATCATAATCCCCATAGACTTCAATGTGGATTTTTGGCCACAAAACAGCTTAAACGGCCACTTCGTACTATATATATATATATATATATATATATATTTGACACCTAAAGCCTACAGTTGATAAGGGGGGTCCAACTCCCAGTTCTCAAGGGCCACCAACAGGTCAGGTTTTCAGGATATCCCTGCTTCAGCACAGGTGGTGCAGTCATAATAACTGAGCCGCCTGTGCTGAAGCAGGGATATCCAGACAACCTGCCCTGTTGGTGGCCCTTTAGGACTGGAGTTGGCCGCCCCTGGCCTAGATGCGCTAAGGACCGTTATGTCCGGGTACGCGGCATTATCTCCCAATAAAGCGACGTTATGCCAGTCCCGGTGTTACCCTGAAATCGTCCCGAGGTTTATTGGGAGATTTGCTGCGGCTCAATCCATGTAGCTCGATTCCGCTGCGTAACTGCGCGAAAACGCAGCAGGCGCCCCACATGGGTTTGCGGGTGCGAGAAACGTCACGCCACGTCCCCTCATTAAACCTTAACAGACGTTAGTGGGTAAGGGACGCTATGATTAGAACTCGTCATTCGCATGTAATTACCACTAACGTCCGCTGGCGTTAACCCTGTGATGGGAGAAAATGGGGCTTAATCTCATGTTACTGTCAATTGTGGATACAGGGTTAACGGGGTTTAGCAGAATTTAGTACACCTGGGCCTAAAACGCAGATTAAAAATGCCTTCCGTAGTGTCAATTTACCATTATGATATCACCGAGGCAGAGACCTTATTATGTTCTGGGACTCCGCGTGTACTTAACCCCTTCACTGCCCCAGGGATGTGTAATGCACTGTGCAGAGTAATACCTGACAGGGCACCACTGTCCCTACTGATACATGTGCGCATACCCCACTGGGCTGATTACAGGAGGCAGCTCTGATCAGTCTCAGTCTCCTCTCCCGTCCCGGCACATTTACCTTGTTAATTTAGAAGGATTTGTACACTTATTAAGAGCCGCAGAACCGGCCAGGACAGCAGCTGTCCCTGCTATATTTATCCAAGTCTCGTGGCCGCGAAAAGCCCATTGTGTAGGATCAACCAGCAACGGAAAGCCGCCCGTGTGCTGCTGCTCCGTGAGCGGCGCCTGCTGGATACAACAGGTATAACATCTTATATTACATACTGTATACACTGCACATACTACACAGTTACATAGTAGATGAGGTTGAAAAATGACATGCGTCCATCAGGTTCACCCTATGCTAAATTTAAACGATAAATACGTTATCCTATATCTATACTTACTTATTGATCCAGAGGAAGGCAAACAAAAAACCCCAGTGTCATATCATCCAATGATATCTCATAAGGGTAAAAATAAATTCCTTCCTCCCTCTCTACCTGCCCACATCCCTCCCTCTTCCTTCTTCCCTCTCTACCTGCCCACATCCCTTCCTCCCTCTCTACCTGCCCACATCCCTTCCTCTTCCTCCCTCCCTCTCTACCTGCCCACATCCCTTCCTCGGCCACCACATCTGGTTTACGCCAATCTGTGGGTACTGAGCCTGTGAAATGGAGTCCTTGATATAAATATAATGGTTTTGCTATTACTGAAACTAAACTCCTTAAGAACTCTTGGATGTATGCCATAGGGGGCCAGGTGCCGTATTTACTTTAATTTTATCAAGCCGTCTATGAACTTCTTCTCAGTTAACCAATTGTTCAGTTCATATAGCGTTGTGGCTTCCTCCTGCGGCACTACTATTGACATAGTGTTGAATTACAAATAATATATGGCATTGTTTCAAACTAACACAATTTTTATTCAAAGTTACAGAGGGGAGAAGGATGGTGCAAATTCAGGGAATCCTGGAGGAAAGCTGTTCCAGTTTCAGCCCAGACTCTGACACTGTGGAGGGAAGTCACATTTCAGTAGGACAATGACCCGAAGCAGGAAAGCCAAAGTCACACTGGGACATGGAACAAGAAGAGAATGGGTGTTATTGAGCGGCCCAGTCACAGTCCTGACCTGAATCCAGGAGACAGTTATTTTGTCGAGACTTGAAGATCGTCGCCATCGACGATCCCAACAAACTAACAGAAGGATCAATTATCTGGGGAAGAATGGGCAAAAATATCACCATCCCACTGTGCAAAGCTGGTAGGGACCCGGTCCAAAGAGGACCATTGCTGCAAAAGGGGCTTCTTCCCAGTACTGACTTAAGGGGATGGAATCGAGGCCGCTGGTTTCCAGTGTACCACTGTAGCATGCGCGCCCGGCGGGGGGGGAGGGGGCGGCGGCACGTGCACAGCGCTTCTGCTGCGGTCTTTGAGAGCGGCAGAGCATTGCGACGGGAGAGGCGAGGTGGGGGGTTTTGCAGGGGATGGCCATGATTCTCATCAAGCTGGTCCACCCTCATTGGCTGAACCGCCAGGGGGGGGGGAGGGCATTGCCACGCCTCCGTCGCAAGTTGCAAATACAATTTTTTTGTATTTGCAAAAACTTGCAGTAGATGTGGATGCACTCCACGACGGAGGTCATTACTGGGACCGGACTGATTGGGTCACGCGCATGCGTAGAAGGCACTGGGACCGCGGGCCTTATGCAACCAGTATTTTTCAACTGTTTTCTTTCTTCCTTTGCTGACCTGTGACCTCCTCGATAAGAATGATCAACCCCTACAGCTCCTTAGCTTTGAATAAAATAGTCAGTTTGACACAAAATATGCATACATTATTTGTAATTAAACAACTTGTGAGATTGTTTGGTAGGGGGACAATAGCTCTGCAAGCCACTGTACACACACGTACACACACGTACACAACGTACACACACGTACACACACGTAGATAATCATCCTGCCTTGTTACACGTACTCCCCCTCTCATTGTTCTATAGAAAACACACTGTCCGCTGTCTCTGCGCTCCGGACTTCTCTCTTCTCATACTACTTCATGGGTTGAAGAGAGCCTGTCCATAGTTGGAAAGTCATTAGCAGCTTCAGTTGGGTCCTCCCGGTTCTGAACTGCAATGTGACAGCATGGAGATATGGGTTGGTTTTTGGCAGATAATGTGCGCTAGCTGAAACCCCTCGCTATGCTGCCGCTGATATCTACTTCTTAGAAGCTAAGATGCTACTGTGATAGCAAGACTTCAACGTATGTAAACAAAGCTCCACCGGGCCCTGGCAGGGACGTGTTTAAGACGTTAAAGCAGCAAAACTACAAAAAACTTACGTGTTAATAAAAATCAGGCTGCGTAGAGTATTAGAGAAGAGTGTTTTTTGTGTTTTTTTTTTTACATTTATTCAACTCTTAATGCCATTTTTAACTGTGTGCAAAGCGGATGTTTGCGCAGGCCAAGCCCGCTCTCCCTAACTTTTGTTAGGCTCCAACAGGGTTAGGGTGGGGCTAAGGTGGAGTAAACACTTGAATCACATGCCGCCCCCCACCCACTCGCTCTATTGTGGGGTCCAGATTTAAAAAAAAAAAAGACATAATTTGTAATTTCCAAAGAAACCAAGACAGCCGCATGTTCGCTTCCAGCCCCGAGTCCATTTGATTAAGAAAAGCACAACGACATTGCCACCTGGCATTGAAATGGTTAACGGCCTCCCACATACATATTAGGAAAAGTGACGCTGCAACATCAGCGAATTTCATATCCCGACTCCCCCAGGCGGGGGGGCCCCTCCCCGGAAGGTTACCGCGCTCCGTTACAGGCAAGTAGCTACGGGTAGCAGGGGATCCCCGGAGCTTGAAATAAAGTTGCTTCAGCTCCCGGCACCCCCTGCTTCTACCCTTCGGCAAGGGGGAGGGCAACACTTTAATAATGGGGTGCTGTTTTTGGAGTCGCAGAGAATTGCACCCCACCGAGGCGAGACAGTAGATATCAGGGGTGGAGCAACTCCCGTCCTCAGGGTCCACCAACAAGCCAGGTTTTCAGAATATCTTGCCTCAGCGCAAGTGGTGCAGTCGAAGACCGAGTCACTGTGCTGAAGCAGGGATCCGTTAAAACCTGACCCCACCCCTGGAGCGGTATAGATAAACAGCGCAGGGGAAGAGAGGAACAGCAGATAGAAGAAGGGTAGGACCACGAAGGTGGACTTCAATAAGAAATAACCAGTAGGGGTAAAGATCAAGTGAGGGCTGCAGAGAGGGTATCACCAGAGTTGAGGATCTTCGGAAGACAGCTCTTTCAGTAGGATGGGAGAAGAGGGTCTCTCCGTGGGTATAGCTCGTATAGCGGTTAATGCAATGTGGAATTCAGCCAAGTGGGGTAGGTGTCGGAGCTGCGTCTCCAGTTGGAAGAACAAACTCCATGCCAGCGCTAACCCTGCGGGGAGAGGGAGAGACAAGCCAGTGAGTGGCAGAGGGAGAAGAGAGGGAGAGAGAAGATGGGGGCGGAGGTGGAAGGGAAAGAAGGAAGAGGAAGAAAAGGGAGGAAGGAAAGGAAGGGAGTGTGGGCAGGTAGAGAGGGAGTGAAGGAAGAGGAAGGATGTGAGCAGGTAGAGAGGGAGGGAGGAAGAGGAAGGGATGTGGGCGGTAGAGATGGGGCAGGAAGAGGAAGGGACTGTGGGCCGGTGAGAGAGGAGGGAGAAAGAGGACGGGATGTGGGCAGGTAGAGGGAGGGAGGAAGAGGAAGGGATGTGGAGGGTAGAGAGGGAGGAAGGAAGAGGAAGGGAGGGGGGAAGGGAGAGGGGAGGAGAAAGAGGAAGGGAGGGGGGCAGGTAGAGAGGAGGAAGGAAGAGGAAGGGAGGTGCAGGTAAGAGGCGGGGAGGGTAGGAAGAGGAAGGGAGTGGCGGAGTAGAGGGAGGAAGGAAGAGGAAGGGATGTGGGCAGGTAGAGAGGGAGGGAGGAAGAGGAAGGGATGTGGGCAGGTAGAGAGGGAGGAAGGAAGAGGAAGGGATGTGGGCAGGTAGAGAGGGAGGGAGGGAGAAAGAGGAAAGGATGTGGGCAGGTAGTAGAGGGAGGGAGGAAGAGGAAGGGATGTGGGCAGGTAGAGGAGAGGGAGGGAGGAAGAGGGAAGGGATGTGGGGCAGGTAGAGAGGGAGGGAGGAAGAGGAAGGGATGTGGCAGGGTAGAGAGGAGGGAGGGGAGGAAGAGGTAAAGGATGTGGGGGAAGGTGAGGGAGGGAGGAAGGGAGGAAGGGATGTGGGCAGGCCGGGTAGAGAGGGAAGGGGAGGAGGAAGAGGAAAGGGCTGGGGCAGGTAGAGAGGGAGGGAGGAAGAGGAAGGGATGTGGGCAGGTAGAGAGTGAGGGAGGGAGGAAGAGGAAGGGATGTGGGCAGGTAGAGAGGGATGGAGGAAGAGGAAGGGATGTGGGCAGGTAGAGAGGGAGGATGGAAGAGGAAGGGATGTGGGCAGATAGAGACGGAGGGAGGAAGAGGAGGGATTGGTGGCAGGTAGAGAGGGGAGGAAGGAAGAGGAAGGATGGTGGGCAGGTGTAGGGAGGGAGGAAGAGGAAGGGATGTGGGCAGGTAGAAGAGTGAGGGAGGAAGAGGGAAGGGAATGTGGGAGGAGGGTAGAAGAGGGAGGGAGGAAGAGAAGGGATGTGGGACAGGTAGGAGGGAGGAAGGGATATGGAGGAGAGGGAGTAGAGGGATGTTGCAGGTAGAGAGGGAGGGAGGAAAGAAGGGAATGGGCCAGTTAGAGAGGGAGGGAGAAGAGGAGGATGGGCGTAAGTAGGAGGGCAGGTAGAGAGGGAGGCACATCCCTTCCTCTTCCTTCCTCCCTCTCTACCTGCCCACATCCCTTCCTCTTCCTTCCTCCATTTCTTCCTCTTCCTTCTTTACCTTCCGCCCCCTCTTCGCTCTCCCTCTCTCTCCCTCTGCCACTCACTGGCTTGTCTCTCCCTCTCCCCGCAGGGTTAGCGCTGGCATGGAGTTTGTTCTTCCAACTGGAGACGCAGCTTCCGACACCTACCCCACTTGGCTGAAGTTCCACATTGGCATTAACCGCTACGAGCTATACCCACGGAGAGACCCTCTTCTCCCCATCCTACTGAAAGAGCTGTCTTCCGAGAAGATCCTCAACTCTGGTGATACCCTCTCTGCAGCCCTCACTTGATCTTTACCCCTACTGGTTATTCTTATTGAAGTCCACCTTCGTGGTCCTACCCTTCTTCTATCTGCTGTTCCTCTCTTCCCCTGCGCTGTTTATCTATACCGCTCCAGGGGTGGGGTCAGGTTTTACGGATATCCCTGCTTCAGCACAGGTGACTCGGTCTTCGACTGCACCACTTGCGCTGAGGCAGAGATATTCTGAAAACCTGGCTTGTTGGTGGACCCTGAGGACGGGAGTTGCTCCACCCCTGATCTACTGTCTCGCTCGGTGGGGTGCAATTCTGCGACTCCAAAAACAGCACCCCATATATTAAAGTAGTCCTCCCCTTGGCCGAAGGGTAAGAAGCAGGGGGTCGCGGGAGCTGAAGCACTTTTATTTCAGCTCCGGGGATCCCCTGCTACCCTAGCTACTTGCCTGTAACGGTAGCGGCGGTAACATCTCCGGGGGAGGGCGCCCCCCGCTGGGGGAGTCGGGAGATTGAAATTCGCTGATGTTGCAGCGTCACCTTTCCTAATATGTATTGTGGGAGCCGTTAACCATTTCAGTGCCAGGTGGCAATGTCGTTGGCTTTCTTAATCAAATGGACTCGGGGCTGGAAGCGAACATGCGGCTGTCTTGGTTTCTTTGGAAATTACAAATTATTGTCTTTTTTTTTTTTAAATCTGGACCCCACAATAGAGCGAGTGGGTGGGGGGCGCATGTGATTCAAGTGTTTACTCCACCTCTAGCCCACCCTAACCCTGTTGGAGCCTAACAAAAAGTTAGGGAGAGCGGGCTTTGCCTGCGCAAACTCCGGCTTTGCACACAGTTAAAAATGGCATTAAGAGTTGAATAAATGTAAAAAAAACAAACAAAAAAACACTCTTCTCTAATACTACGCAGCTGATTTTTATTAAACACGTAAGATTTTGTATGTTTTGCTGCTTTAACGTCTTAAACACGTCCCTGCAGGGCCCGGTGGAGCTTTGTTTAATACGTTGAAGTCTTTGCTATCACATGTAGCATCTTACAGCTTCTAAAAGTAGATATCAGCGGCAGCATAGCGAGGGGTTATCAGCTAGCGCACATTATCTGCCAGAAAACCAACCCATATCTCCACTGCTGTCACATTGCAGTTCAGAAGCCGGGAGGCACCCAACTGAAGCTGCTAATGACCTTTCCCAACTATGGACAGGCTCTCTTCAAACCCATGAAGTGAGTATGAGAAGAGAGAAGTCCGGAGCGCAGAGACACAGCGGGACAGTGTGTTTCTATAGAACAATGAGAGGGAGACGTGTATACAAGGCAGGATGATTATCTACGTGTGTGTACGTGTGTGTACGTGTGTGTACGTGTGTGTACGTGTGTGTACAGTGGCTTGCAGAGCTATTGTCCCCCTACCAACAATCTCACAAGTTGTTTAATTACAAATAATGTATGCATATTTTGTTCAAACTGACTATTTTTATTCAAAGCTAAGGAGCTGTAGGGGTTGATCATTCTTATACGAGGAGGTCACAGGTCAGCAAAGGAAGAAAGAAACAGTGAAAAATACTGGTTGCATAAGGCCGCGGTCCCAGTGCCTTCTACGCATGCGCTGTGACCCAATCAGTCCGGTCCCAGTAATGACCTCGTCGTGGAAGGTGCATCCACATTCTACTGCAAGTTTTTGCAAATACAAAAAAAATTGTATTTGCAACTTGCGACGGAGGCGTGGCAATGCCCTCCCCCCCCCCCTGGCGGTTCAGCCAATGAGGGTGGACCAGCTTGATGAGATCATGGCCATGCCCCTGCAAACCCCCCACCTCGCCTCTTCCCGTCGCAATCTCTGCCTCTCTCCAAAGACCGCAGCAGAAGCGCTGTGCACGTGCCGCCGCCCCCTCCCCCCCCCGCCGGGCGCGCATGCTACAGTGTACACTGGGACCGCGGCCTAAGTATCCAGCCCCTTAAGTCAGTACTTGGAAGAAGCCCCTTTTGCAGCAATTGGGTCTCTTTGGACCGGTCCCTACCAGCTTTGCACAGTGGGATGGTGATATTTTTGCCCATTCTTCCCAGGATAATTGATCCAGTTCTGTTAAGTTTGTTGGGGATCGTCGATGGCGACGATCTTCAAGTCTCGACATAACTGTTCCATTGGATTCAGGTCAGGACTGTGACTGGGCCGCTCAATAACATCCATTCTCTTCTTGTTCCATGTCCCAGTGTGACTTTGGCTTTCTGCTTCGGGTCATTGTCCTACTGAAATGTGACTTCCCTCCACAGTGTCAGAGTCTGGGCTGAACTGGAACAGCTTTTCCTCCAGGATTCCCTGTAATTTGCACCATCCATTCTCCCCTCTGTAACTTTGAATAAAAATTGTTAGTTTGAAACAATGCGCATATATTATTTGTAATTCAACAACTTATGTCAATAGTAGTGCCGCAGGAGGAAGCCACAACGTCTATATTAATGAACAATTGGTTAACTGAGGAAGAAGTTCATAGACGGCTTGATAAAATTAAAGTAAATAAGGCACCTGGCCCCGATGGCATACATCCAAGAGTTCTTAAGGAGTTTAGTTCAGTAATAGCAAAACCATTATATTTAATATTCAAGGACTCCATTTCCACAGGCTCAGTACCACAAGATTGGCGTAAACCAGATGTGGTGCCTATATTTAAAAAGGGAGCTAGATCACAACCAGGGAATTACAGACCTGTAAGCCTGACATCTATAGTGGGGAAGCTACTTGAAGGCTTAGTACGGGATAATATTCAGGAATACCTAATGGGAAACAAAATTATTAATAATAGTCAGCATGGATTTACGAAGGATAGATCTTGCTAAACTAACCTTATTTGTTTCTTTGAGGAGGTAAGGAGGAATTTAGACCAGGGTAATGCAGTTGATGTGGTCTACTTAGATTTTGCAAAAGCTTTTGATACGGTTTCACACGAGGTTGGTGTACAAAATAAAGCAAATTGGACTCAGTAATAATATATGCACCTGGATTGAAAACTGGTTGAAGGACAGACAACAGAGGGTTGTCATAAATGGAACTTTTTCAGGTTGGGCTAAAGTCTCAACTACTATGTAACTGTGATATTATTGGTAGGGGGTGAATACTTCTGTGTGCGTGTGTGCGTGTGCGTGGGCGTGTATATATATATTATATTTTCTTTGGTCTCTCTCAGACAAAGCAGGGACCAGGAGACGCCCGCAGACTTCTTCTACTTTTCAGACTTCGAGCGACATAACTCAGAGATAGCAGCTTTCCACCTGGACAGGTACACACAGGCACACAACTACACAAACACAATGCAGAAATAGTAGCTTTGCAGTTGGACAGGTGCCCAAAGATTTACACACAGACTCTAGACACATAGCTACACACAAACATACAATTACATACAGTTACAATAAGGCATAATTCAGAGTTAGCAGCACAAAATAAACAAACTTACACACATACAAACAGATGCACACTTATTGTCTCACTAATACACAGACACACACTTAAGAGACAGGCACACTTACAGATACAAACACACAACTGCAGTTAGCAACAGATACAGCTACATACAGGCACACATATACACACATATATACAGCCATGCTCACTCATGTATCACACTTCTCCTCTCCTATGAAGGATCCTGGACTTCCGCCGCATCCCGCCTGTCGTTGGGCGTCTGGTGAACCTCACCAAGGAGGTCCGAGATATCACCACAGACAAGAAGCTGGCCAAGACCTTCTACATCTCACCAGGTGAGGGACCAACATGGGAGACCTCCGGCCAGGGATAAGGGAACTTCTGTCAGGGAGAAAGTAAGACGTTCCGAGGTCTCTGTGTGATGATTATAAAGGGTTCAGAGAACTACTACTTTCTTATTTACAAACTGGGAGTACCGGTACTTTTACAAACCCAGCGTAATACTACCTTCACCAATTTTCTGAGAGTCTCACTGATTTGAGGTCTTTCTCATTCATTTTGAGCATCAGCGTCCCATGGACTCTGCAGTCTTCCATTAAAATGTAGTTTTTGTGGTCCAGAACCCCAAAATCTACCCCTGATTTTGCCTTTTAGAGGTTGGAATATCTTCATCTCTGGTGGCTTCATCTCAGCTGCAGATGAGACCAGGAGAGAAGTGAGTGAAAGGAGATAGGCTGTCTCTCTCTCCCTCTCCCCCTCTCTCTCCAGAACATGTTCTGGCGATCGCGTCTGAGTGTGGCCTCGTGGGCGCTAACGTTTGGGTAGGGTTACCAGACGTGTCACCCCAGTTGTGAAACACAATCTATTGTCTTTCACTCATCTTTGTAATCCATGTTTTTCCTTCGCTAAATGAGCATTGTTTTGCCAAGATGCACACATGGAGATCATAGATTTGGAGGTTTGGGGCTTTTTCATTGAAATGTAGATTCTAAATATCTTCAGAAGAGTGCAGGGAGGTGACGAGGTTCATGTGTTCTGTTAGGAATTATATTTCAAGGTCCCCTTTGTCCATTCGATTCTTGCACGTGTGATGTTTAGAGCCAGACAAGACCCAAAAGATTGAGACTCGCTTCCAATGAGCGACACTCACTTCTAATCAGTGGCACTCACTCTAAATTTGTGAGACTGCTTTCTAGTGAGTGAGGCTCACTTCCAGTGTGTGAGGCTGCCTTCTAATGTGTGAAACTCACTCCCAATATGTGAGGTTGCCTTCCAATGAGTGACACTCTCTGTTAATAATTGAGGCCGCTTTCTGAGTAAGACTCACTCCCAATAAGTGAGGATGCCTTACTATGAGTGAGACGCAATTTAAATGAGTAAAGCTACCTTCCAGGGACTGGCCCTCAAGACGAGTGAGTGTATTTCAACAAGTGAGACTCACTCTAGGTGAGTGAGTATTTCCAGTCATGCCCTCCCAACACTCACACTCACAAGTAAACTCCATTCCATGGATGCACTCCCTTCTTTTCTATCAGTGACCACACCACACTAACCCCTCAGCCCTGATCTCACGTCTCTCTGTCTCACAGCTAACAATGTGTGTTTCTATGGTGAGTGCTCCTACTACTGCTCCACGGAGCACGCCTTGTGTGGGAAGCCAGACCTTCTGGAGGGGTCGCTGGCCGCTTTCCTACCGGACACTGTGCTTGCCAAAAGGAAGTCCTGGCGCAGCCCATGGAGGCGCTCCTATCACAAGAGCAGGAAGGCCGAGTAAGTACACAGAGTGGGGGGGGTCTGATAACTTGATAGCTCGTCAGCTGGCGCCCCGGGAGGGGCCTTGATTTGGCTCTTGGACTCTCAGCTGCCCAGGCAACTAGTATGAAATTAGCTGGAGAGAAGTGCAGTTTTCTCTCTAAAACTCACTTGTACGTTAAAGCCATGTAAATATATATGTTAAAGCCATGTAAATATATATGGTACATGTAAATATCATGTAAATATATATGGTACATGTAAATATCATGTAAATATATATGTTAAAGCCATGTAAATATATATGGTACAGATGTTATAAATGTTTGCAAAATGTTGAATCATAATTTTGAAGTCTTCCAATGTCTCTAAACTGACATTATAATAAACGTGTTGCCCTTCTACTCTTAAATGTTTTGTGATCTGGCCCCTTTGGGGAACTGGTGGAAGAGCCCTGATCCCGCAGCTGTTTCTCCCGGAGATCATAGATTTGTTGTAGACTGACTGACTGAAAACTTGGTTGATAAACACCACCTTATTTTGAACATACACCTCTATATACCCAGGGAAAGACTGAAGTAATGATTCCAGTAACAGACTAAAGAGACTAGTTATAAATCAGTTATATGAAAATAGCACAGTTAATGGGGAAGAGACGGGATATATAGATAGATGGATAAATCCAAGACTGGCAGACGGACGGATTGACAAATAGAGATATAAAGATAGACAGGCAGACAGAAAGATATCAAATAGATAGATAGTATAATTGTGCATTTTTCTGGCAGTACCAGGCTAATACCTATTCCCCAATCTGATCTCTGCTTCTCCTATAGCTGGGAGTTAAATCCGGATTATTGTGACACAGTGATAGTGCACCCGCCCTATGACCAGGGAACCAGACTCCTAGACCTGATAGATCTCTGCATCCTGGACTTCTTCATGGGTAAGGAATTGAGCAACGCCTGTCCATATCCCCATACACTTGAATGGCATCTTCCTCCTACACACATCAACACATCCAATAGACTTTTGTGGAATCAGCACCCTCGTCCTACACCCTTCATCGCATCCAATACATGTCTGTGGGATCACCACCCTCCTCCTACGCCCATCATCACATCCAATACACGTCTGTGGGATCACCACCCTCCTCCTACGCCCATCATCACATCCAATACACGTCTGTGGGATCACCACCCTCCTCCTACGCCCATCATCGCATCCAATACACGTCTGTGGGATCACCACCCACCTCCTACGCCCATCATCACATCCAATACACGTCTGTGGGATCACCACCCTCCTCCTACGCCCATCATCACATCCAATACACGTCTGTGGGATCACCACCCTCCTCCTACGCCCATCATCGCATCCAATACACGTCTGTGGGATCACCACCCACCTCCTACGCCCATCATCACATCCAATACACGTCTGTGGGATCACCACCCTCCTCCTACGCCCATCATCACATCCAATACACGTCTGTGGGATCACCACCCTCCTCCTACACCCATCATCGCATCCAATACACATCTGTGGGATCACCACCCACCTCCTACGCCCATCATCACATCCAATACATGTCTGTGGGATCACCACCCACCTCCTACGCCCATCATCACATCCAATACATGTCTGTGGGATCACCATTCTCTAACACACATTGGTTGCCTTCAGTGGCAAAGCCAGTGTCATAAATGACTACTCTCTCCCTGTCTATTGAGGGGAGGGACTGTTGGTTTTACTCTGGGATTGAGGGCACAAGAATCAAGAAACCCAGACAAACAACATGGCATTCATACTAAGGGTCCTTCCTTTGACTTATTGTTTAGTGAGAGCGATGGTAGGTTTCTGGAAGTGGGTAGGTTGGGTTAGGATTCCCAGTTTGGGGGTTATCTCGTGGTTATTCCCCCACGACCATGATCTTCATGTGTTTGTAAATTTCTCTCCCAAAGGAAACCAAGATCGACATCACTATGAGACATTCGAGAAGTTTGGGAACCAAACTTTCCTCCTCCACCTGGACAATGGCAGAGGGTGAGAGGACAGAGGGGGAGGAGAAAGAGGGATTTGGGAATAGGGCGTGAGGGGTGGGGGGAGAGAAAAAAAAATAGGTAGAGAAGAATAGAGAGAGCAGAAGAGATTGTATTGTATTGTATGTCTTTATTTATATAGCGCCATTAGTGTACATAGCGCTTCACAGTAGTAATACATGTGGTAATCAAATAAATAACAGATAATATAAATAACAGATCATGGGAATAAGTGCTTTAGACATAAAAGTAACATTTCGGAAGAGGAGTCCCTGCCCCGAGGAGCTTACAGTCTAATTGGTAGGTAGGGAGAACGTGCAGAGACAGTAGGAGGGAGTTCTGGTAAGTGCGTCTGCAGGGGGCCAAGCATTATATATCATGTGTTTAGAATATCCACAGTGCTATTCATATGCTTCTTTAAGCAAGTGTGTCTTAAGGTGGGTCTTAAAGGTGGATAGAGAGGGTGCTAGTCGGGTACTGAGGGGAAGGGCATTCCAGAGGTGTGGGGCAGTCAGTGAAAAAGGTTTAAGGCGGGAGAGGGCTTTAGATACAAAGGGGGTAGAAAGAAGACATCCTTGAGAAGAACGCAAGAGTCTGGATGGTGCATACCGAGAAATTAGGGATGAGATGTAAGGAGGGGCAGAAGAATGTAAAGCTTTAAAAGTGAGGAGAAGAATGGAGTGTGAGATGCGGGATTTGATCGGAAGCCAGGAGAGGGATTTCATGAGGGGAGATGCTGAGACAGATCTAGGAAAGAGTAGAGTGATTCTGGCAGCAGCATTTAGGATAGATTGTAGGGGAGACAGGTGAGAGGCAGGAAGGCCAGACAGCAGGAGGTTACAGTAATCAAGACGGGAGAGAATGAGGGCCTGAGTCAGAGTTTTAGCAGTCGAACAACAGAGGAAAGGGCGTATCTTAGTTATATTGCGGAGGAAAAAGCGACAAGTTTTAGAAATGTTTTGAATGTGAGGGGCGAATGTGAGAGAGGAGTCGAACGTGACCCCTAGGCAGCGTGCTTGGGCTACTGGGTGAATGATTGTAGTTCCAACAGTAATGTGGATGGAGGTAGTAGGGCCAGGTTTGGGATGAAGTGAGATAGACCTATGCAGTATATAGAGAGGGGGAAGAGATGAGAAAGGGAAAGAAAGAGGAGTTAGATAGGTGAGAAAGAAGGGGAGTACAAAGAGGGGTGAAATTGAAGGAGAAAGAGAGAGAGGGAGGAAGTGTGTGTGTGTGTGTGGCGATGGAAGAGATCAAAGAGCTGGAAAGTGTTGAGGAAGACAGAGAAGTGATAGAAAGAATGCAGGAGGAGCAGTGTACAGTAGCATTGGAGAATTAGAAAGAGGAGGTAGAGAGCTTGAAGCAGAGTAAGTGAAAGACGATCCCGTAATATTGACTGTCTGTGCTCTAACCCCCAGGTTCGGACGTCACTCGTATGATGACCTTTCCATCCTGGCCCCTCTCCAGCAGTGCTGCCGGTCAGTCTTGTTAGACACTTTTCCTCTGACAGAGGGGCGGGAAAAGCAATGTGGATTAATGCTCTATCCTTCTAGGTCCCAAGAAATGGTCGATCTTCTCCAATGCATGGATTATTTAATGGGGTCCTTAGTCTCTCATCTTCACTTTGGTTTGCAACTTCATTCCAGCTTCAAAGTGTGGCACGGGTCTGTCGGAGGGGTTGGCAGCTTGAATACTTGACCATCCTTCTGCTCTCACCATTTTGTTTTAAAGATTACCTGAACAATGGAGCTGATCTGTGGTACCCCAATGTCCGGAGAACACCCCCGTCTCAAGATATTTGTATTATTTTGTGTGTGCCCGTCACACACAAATAATAATAATCATAATAGCATGTTCTTAAATAGCGCTGCTGGTTTTACGTAGCGCTTTACAGAGACATTTTGCAGGCACAGGTCCCTGTCACGTGGAGCTTACAATCTATTTTATTGTGCCTGAGGCACAGGGAGATAAAGTGATTTGCCCAAGGTCACAAGGAGCCGACACCGGGAATTGAACCAGGTTCCCCTGCTTCAAACTCAGTGCCAGTCAGAGTCTTTACTCACTGAGCCGCTCCTTCTCACAAAAAACAACAAATATGGGTGCGGGGAACAGAAAGTCGCGATGTCATCTCCCGATAGCTTTGCCACATTTTGTTGGCATTTCGTAGCAAACCTTGACTCGGCGGCCATTTTGTCTTCGCCAAGCAAGTATTCTTGGACAAAACTGCTCATTGATCGGGAACCTCGGGGTCCGCAGAGGTTGGGGTACCACGGAAAAACTCAGACACTAACAAAAAACTGCAAAAAAAATCAGCAGACAGCTGATTTTAACCCATCTGCCAACAGAAAAATCAGCAACACTGCAGGCCTCTCTGCCAGTCAGTGGGTTAATAGAGCTCCTTTATTATTGGTTTCTTTCGTAGCATTTGCGACACCCCGAAGTCTCCCCGCTGCAAAACTGGGGCCAAAACAGGGATGTTGCAGGGTACATATAACCACACAGGCGGGTTCTTTGGATAAGGCTTATTTATTTGAGCCCTAAAACATACAGCACACCAAAAACAAATAGCTTCTCATCAGCAAACAAAAAGAAAATAGCTTCTTTTTAGCAGACAGAACAAAATAGCTTCTCTTTAGCAGACAAAACAAAAATAAGGCAGCTTCTCTTTTGTATGCAGGAGACAGACAGTTCATCACACATGTACTTTGCAACACAGACCTTACAGCAGTAATCTCTTCAGTATTTCCCTTGTTGGCATTTCGTAGCAAACCTGACTCGGCGGCCATTTTGTCTTCGCCAAGCAAGTATCTTGGACAAAAACTGCTCATTGATCGGGAACCTCGGGTCCGCAGAGGTGGGGTACCACGGAAAAAAACTCAGACACTTAACAAAAAACTGCAAAAAAATCAGCAGAACAGCTGATTTTAACCCATCTGCCACAGAAAATCAGTCACATGCAGGCCTCTCTGCCAGTCAGGGGTTAATAGAGCTCCTTTATTATTGGTTTCTTTGTAGCATTTGCGACACCCCGAAGTCTCCCCGCTGCAAAAACTGGGGCCAAAACGGGGATGTGCAGGGTACATATAACCACACAGGCGGGTTCTTTGGATAAGGCTTATTATTTGAGCCCTAAAACATACAGCACACAAAAACAAAAGCTTCTCAACAGCAAACAAAAAGAAATACGCTCTTTTTAGCAGACAGAACAAAATAGATCTCTTTAGCAGACAACAAAATAAGGCAGCTTCTCTTTTGTATGCAGGAGACAGACAGTTCATCACACATGTACTGTTGCAACACAGACCTTACAGCAGTAACTTTCAGTATTCAGTCCTGTTCCTCACCAGCTCTCCGCATGGTGTACAGCCTGGGGTTTTAACACACCTTGATTATGCAGCTGGGGTCAGACTAATTAAGACCCCTTCTCAACTTAACCTCGCTCACTGCTGCACTGCAAGCCTAAACATAGGTTTTCCGGCATATGGCTGGTGACGTTCATTCACATGTCACAAGGAGGAAAAACACAGCTCGCATGATCAACAGAAACAAAAATCCCATTGGTTCCAAGGGGAATATTTTTTCTTAATAAATCGGGTGCATTTTAATGGCCCCACGTCTTGTAACCGGGACTTTAGTAAACAGACATGCTGGAAATAGTTGCTATTTTTAGGGACGGATTAGGAAGGGATTATTTAATGGGATCAGGTACCTTTCCCAGTTGCCCATTTTACCCCAGATAAACGTCTAGAAAGAGTATTCAAATGGTGACATGAGCATGCCATTACCCAGAATCCTTTGCTGTAGTGGAAGCACGGGCTGTGCGTTTGTGGGCCCTGTTTAAATGTGAATGTGCTCATAAGTGTCCTTTTTTGTTGCTGAAAACTGTGATGGGTTAGGGTTGTCATCAACTTATAAAGCTATGTATGACATGTTCAGCAAGGGCGGGAGTTAAAAGTGACACACTTCACATACTCAGCGCCATAAACGAGACTACAGTCTTCGAGGGCTGTGTGTTTAAATCTCCAGCTAGCACATCTGGGGCAAAATGTGGTGCAAAGAAATAGCACAGGATTCAATTAAAACACATCACCCCTTTCCAACGGGATTATAAGTGAGTAGGCGTTTGTTTTGACACATGGCTGCATTTTCCGCTCGTATTTGTGTCAAATGTAAGACAGTTTTTCCTATGTGACGCAAACTAGAAGAGTTGACGTCAATTCTGATTTTTGTTTCTGGACGCAGAGTTCGATACATCTCTAATCTGTGCGTCATGTGACTCCTCCTGACACTCCCTGAAATCGCAAGGGGACACAAAACTCAAAGCACAGAGCTTGATACATTGACACAGAGACGCCAGATGAAAATGACGTAATTTGGGTCACTTTTACTCCGATACATCACCCCCAGGATTTGTATTTCTTTGATTATCTGTGATGCTAACATTTTTGCCCCCCCATTTTGCGTGCGGAGAGAACTTAACCCCCGTAGTACCTGCATGTAGGCGGACGCTCACAGAGGTATGCAAGGGGGACTGATTATAGTGAAATTAAATAAGGCTTTTATTTGCGCCTATTCCTTAATATCAGGAAACCATCCAAACAAGGGGGTTAAAAACAAAGCTTCTATTCACTTGGGAGTATTTCTAGTGAAATACTATGCAATCCACCCTCCCTTAGATAAGCAGTCTCCCCAGCCCCAACACATATAGCATAGAATAAGCAGATATAAAAAGTCTCACAAAATGAAAGTTTATATCTGCCTTGTGGTTGTGAGGGAAAATATTCAATGTTCCTGCGTTGCTACCTGTTCCTAGGTTTGTCAGCATTCCGGTTTAGAGTTACCCCTGTCTGAAAGCAGCTCTGCTGTTTCTTCTTCGGCAGGGTCAACAGACTGTTTGTCTCCAAGTTCACTCAGGTGTGAGCTAAGGAGTCTCTAGCCATCTAATCAGGCAGGTGGTGTTTGTTAATTGACTACCAGCAGTTAACCACCACACTGCTGGATTAGAGGCGCATTACCTGAACAGGGATAACTCCCCTGTTACACTGCAGATTACACATTATATGATGCTTTGCAAGGTGTTGCTCGTCCCCTCTGGCAGTGGAAACGGTTGGAAGCCAAAGTCAACATGGCAGCCAAAGCAGAGGTCTTTCTCTTTGAAGTTCTCTTTTCTCTAAGAGGTTGGGTTTCTGTATGGAAACCAAGTATGAGGTTCTACAGCAGGTAGGAAAATTGAATCAATCCAATTGCCTCCACTGCAGACCCATCACCATGCCACCGAAAAGGGACTAATCCAGAGACTGACCCTAACCACTGTCCCAATAACCAAGCAAGCTTACTGCAACCTAACACATAGCCTGACCATGTTCTCCCACCCACCAAGCAAGCAAGCTCTCAATGCATCTAACCCATAACCCGACCATAATGTTCCCTGCCCACCAACCAAGCAAGCTCTCAATGCACCTAACCCACAGCCTGAACATATTGTTCCCTACCCACCAACCAAGCAAGCTCTCAATGCACCTAATCCACAGCCTGAAATATATGTTCCTGCCCACCAAGCAGACAAGCTTCTCACTGAACTAACCATAGCCTGACCATATGTTCCTGCCCCAACCCAGCAGCTCCAAGCACCTAACCCACAGCCTGAACATATTGTTCCCTACCCACCAACCAAGCAAGCTCTCAATGCACCTAATCCACAGCCTGAACATAATGTTCCCTGCCCACCAACTAAGCAAGCTCTCACTGCACCTAACCCATAGCCTGACCATAATCGCTTCCCACCACCAACCAAGCAAGACTCACTGCACACCTAACCATAGCTGACCATAAGGTTCCCTACCACCAACCAAGCAAGATTCAATGCACCTTACCCATAGACAAATTGAAAGGAAATCCGCGCTCCGCTGTCCGCTTCCCAAATGTTTATAAAAAAGATCTTGCAAGCTCTGCTTGCGCCGTCCCTGGAGAACTCCACGATCTCCTGTAACGTGAGGCCCCGTAGTACCTGCAGATTACACATTATATGATGCTTTGCAAGGCATTGCTCGTCCCCTCTGGCAGTGGAAACGGTTGGAAGCCAAAGTCAACATGGCAGCCAAAGCAGAG
Source organism: Ascaphus truei (assembly GCA_036426205.1). Lineage (NCBI taxonomy): Eukaryota > Metazoa > Chordata > Amphibia > Anura > Ascaphidae > Ascaphus > Ascaphus truei. The sequence continues at coordinate 90,945 of WSYH01001836.1, forward strand.
GTCTCTTTTTGAAGTTCTCTTTTCTCTAAGAGGTTGGGTTTCTGTATGGAAACCAAGTATGAGGTTCTACAGCAGGTAGGAAAATTGAATCAATCCAATTGCCTCCACTGTCAGACCCATCACCATGCCACCGAAAAGACTAAATCCAGAGACCTGACCCTAACCACTGCCCACTAACCAAGCAAGCTCTCCATGCACCTAACCCATGACCCGACCATAATGTTCCCTACCCACCAACCAAGCAAGCTCTCAATGCACCTTACCCATAGACAAATTGAAAGGAAATCCGCGCTCCCGCTGTCCCAAATGTTTATAAAAAGATCTGCAAGTCTCTTGCTGCCGTCCGCTGGAGAACTCCACGATCTCCTGTAATGTGAGCCCCCAGACGGGAACTCACAAAGCAATGCAAACGAAAAGAGCGGAGAAAGCGCCCTGAAATCCAGGATATAAATTCATATAGTCAAATAGTCCCACGATAAGACTGGACAATTCAATGATACAGTTATACAATAATGAATTTACAACTAGCTTGGAGGTACGGAGTGGGTGACCGGGAGATCCGGAAGAGCAGCCACGGGAACAGGTGAACCAGGTTCGGACCCGTGAAGCTCCGTCGCCTATCTGTTCCTCTCTTTTACCGGTTTGCCTCTCCACCAATAGAAGCTCACGTAGCAGCCCCTCGTAACCTCAACGTGTTTCGCACTGCGTGCTTCATAAAGAACTGGTGGAGAGGCAAACCGGTAGGAGAGAGGAACGGTTAGCCGACAGAGCTTCACGGGCCCGGACCTGGTTAATATGCTCCCGCAGGTGCACTTTCAGATCTCCCGGTGACCTTCTCCGTACCTACAAGCTAGATGTAAATGTATTATTGTATAACTGTATAACTGTATCATTGTATTGTTAAGTCCTATCGTGGGACTATTTTACTATATAACTGTATATTCTACATCTCAGTGAGCTTTCTCCGCTCTTTTCGTTTGCACCTAACCCATAACCCGACCATAATGTCCCCCCCCTACCCACCAACCAAGCAGCTCTCAATGCACTTAACCCATAACTCGACCCAATATGTCCCCCCCCCCCCCTACCCACCAACCAAGCAATCTCGCAATGCCACCTAACCCATAACCGGACCATAATGTCCCCCCCCTACCCACCAACCAAGCAAGCTCTCAATGCACCTAACCCATAACCCGACCATAATGTTTCCACATTCCCTCCCTACCCACCACAGTGACATCTTAACAGTTACTCTATAATCTAACCTATATATAACCACACCTTTGTTTTACTAACTAATATACATCGCCCTGGATAAGAGCGCTATATAAGTGTTGTTATAAATAAAGACAAGGTGAGCCAAGTGGTTATTACAGGCTGTCAAATTCTATGTTTCTATGGGGTACTCCATAACGATGGACATTGTAGTGTTCTCATCTCCTCCATGCTGGATAACCACAAAGCTGCTCCTTCCTCCTCACCTAGGATTAAGAAGTCCACCCTTCAGCGTCTGCAGCTCCTCTCCTCGGACTCGTACCGTCTCAGCGACCCTGGATGGGAGTCGCTCTCATTGGACCCCCTCACACCCGTGTTGTCGGAGCCTCACCTCTCTGCCTTGGACCGCAGGCTGGGTGTCACCCTGAGCGTTTTGAGGCAATGCCTGAAGAAGAACGGGCGCCAGCGGGTGGTCCATGACGATATGACCAAGCTATAAGGACCCCGGAGCCGAGGGTACAGGGGATCTTTTCCCATCCCGTCCCTTAAAAACAAAAACTGTTTCCCTAGTTGCGATGGAGACCAATCATGAGTGGATCCCATTAAAAACAATGAAAGTATTTATTTTTAAGGGGACTGATTAAATCAGTTATATACAAATAAGGCCTGTAGCAGGGGATCTATCTGAAATAATGAGAGACGGTTATTACAGTCATGTAGGGAGGTCCCATGGAATCGCTATTGTAACGGCTCAAGGAAGCACGCGAGCAATTGGGTTGTTTTTCTTCCCCTTTTTGCAGGACTGAGCCCCATCTTCCCCACCAGAGGTCAGGTTTTTAAGGAATCCTGCATCTGCACAGGTGGTGCAGTCGATAGGATGAGCCACTGATTGAGCCACCTGTTCTGTGAAGCAGGGATATCTTGAAAATATGACTGATGGTGGCCCTTGGGGACTGGAGTCGCCACTCCTGCTCTATGGGGAGGGATATTTTTGCACAAGGGAATCCACTCTCCATGACGCAGCTGCACTCACTTCCCCCTTGTTCTTACTAGGATGGGAGGGGGGGCGGGGCTCTTGGAGATAAACCTGGTTACTATCAGCTATGGGAACCTTTTGGTTCCTGAGATACTAACCGAGAAAGGTAGCGCCGGTTACCTCCCAGTATTTCAATCTTCAGCATCATGCCGGCCAACAGTAAGCCACTACAGATGGCGTTGTTGCTTCCTGTTGGCCCAAGTTATGCTGGAGGTTTATACCGCCATTTTGTTTCCCCTGAAGGGGACAGGGACGCTCTACTTGTATCTTGAGAACCAATTGGTCCCCGGAGCAAAAATAACGAGGTCCCGCTCTGGGGAGGGGGGAGTTACAGAAAAACGAGTAGGAGGGTTGGCTACTTTATTACGGGTCACATTCAACTATTTGGAGGATAATTACGTAATGTCCAATACGAGTATATTGATTGCAATAATTTATTTTATTAGGTATCCCATGAACGTTTGTGTGATTAGCGGGTTGAGGTGTAATGCTAGATTACCTGTACATAAAGTAAACGAGAATAGCCCGAAAGATACAAATTCTTTTTTTTTTATGGATAGAAGACGCTTTATAGGGCCCAACGAAGAGGTTCAACCAATCAGCCCACTTCAATGTGAGAACATTGTAATTATTCTCCCAAACGTTTGTCATTCAATCAAAAAAAAAAAGGAAAAAGTACAAAATACAATTCAGGGGACAAAACACACAGAAGTTTCACTTAGGACCGGGGCTCACCGTTTTTTTAACATTTCCCTTTTAAAAATCACAGGCGATTATCTATATTCAAACGGTTCTAGTATAGAAATGCTGCTTAATCGGACCTAACAAATTGACCCCTGTCAACTTTCAAACTTGACACAATAATCTTGTTATTGAAGAACAATAAGAAAAAGATTTTTGTGACAAGTGTTGTGACTTGTTGTTAGGCTATATTATCATCATTGGTTTTACTTTTGCGTAGGTAATGCCAGAGTAATTGGGGAAGGGCGCGGTAAATGTAACTTGCTTGTTAAAGTCTCAGATCAGTATCTACTTAAAGAAAACGTTTAATATGTTTCTAATCTCTACATACTGTACACATCATTATTACAACCTAAGCCGCCTGAGCCAATATATAATCGGATCTTTTCATGCAGGTTGCCTTTCTTTCTTTTTTTTTTACAAATGTTATATACATTACAAGAAATGTTTAGTTTGTTCTTTTAACTTCATGAGGTGTGGTTGTGTCGCTCTGGTACCCAGGTTCGTGCGCTATGACAGGTACCGTACATCGAGAGTTTCGTGTTATCCGTCTCTGCCCGCGGGATGGATACACGAAGTTATCGTCGTGCTCTTGGTATCGCCAGCACTGGGTATGTATCTGTACGTTTATCCGACCGTCTCATGCGCACATGCACAGAAGTTATCCGTCTTGCGACATGATGCACCGGTGATGTTGATCGTGTCATTGCGCGGAGATGGATAGGTGTATAGCGTCCGCGTGCATCGGCGTTCCGCTTGCGCACCCATGAATATGATGCACGTGTTCTGCGTTCATCGTGCCGTGTTGATATCTAGCGCATGCATGTTATCCGCTCTCATAGCGATCGCCACACGGGTGTTTATCAGTCTCCCATGCGCACGTTTACGGTCTCGATGACACTAACGAAGTTAAGTATCATAGTCTCTGGAGATGCAGCTAACTGGGTGTTTATCCTTATCTGCGCCGAAGTAGTTATCTGCTGAGTCATCCACGGTGCTTGTTTTTATCTGTCTCTGGACGATATGAGCACATGTGTTTGTGTTCATCTGTCTCTGACGGCTATGAGCACGGTTGTTATTGGCGCGGATGACGGGTCCTGTTATCGCACTCATGACAGCCCATATATCCCGCCATCGAGATATAGCGCACAGTGTATATCCGTCTCTGCGCTACGCACGCTCTACGTGTTATCCGTCGCTCGCAACACGTTGTTCGTACTCGCAGCTCCACGTGGTATGCCACGTCGCTCGTGCACTGTTATCCCTATGCTGGGCTCGGTGCGTGGTAGTCCGACAGCGACGCAGGCACGGTGTTCCATGCTTCATGAACGGCGCTCGTAGTTCATGCTGCATCCGCAGACGGTGTTATCCGTCCTTGCGCGCACTCCGCGCACGGTGTTACCCCGCTCTTCGAAGAGCTACCGGTGATCCAGTCTCTGCGCGCCTGAGCCCAACTCACGGTGTTATCGGTCTATGACGCAACAGGCACGAGGGTGGTATCAGCGTCAATTGCGACGAAACACTTGTTACCCGTCTACTGACCGCGCCACGGTGTTATCGCTTTGTCGACCTTCGCCACGTTAGCACGGTCGGCACGTTATCCGTCTTCCCTGCGCACGCGCACGAGTTTATCCGTCTACTAGCGCACGCGCACTTTATCCGGCTGCTGGGCCGTGATCCTCTCTTCGTGAACAGAGGTTGGTATCAGTCTCTGCGCACTGCAGCAACGTTGTTATCGTCTTGCGAGCGACTGCGCCGGTGTTATCCGTCTGCGCCGCACCACGGTGTTCCTTTGCGCACGTGTGTATACGTCTCCTGAAGGCACGCGACGGTTTTGTTATCCGTCTCTGCCGCACTCCGCGCACAGGTGTTATCCAGTCTCTGAGCAACGCGCACGGGTATCGCTGTCACGAAATTCCATCTCTGGCATATGCGACGGTGTTATCCTGTACCTTGAGCGTCATGGCGCACGGGTGTTATCTCATCTCTGAAGTATGCGCACCAGTGTTATCTGTCCTGTGTATGGCAGCGCAACTCGGTGTTATCCGCCTCTGGCACTATGACGGCCTGTTGTTATTGTCCTGCGTCCATGCGACCACGTGTGTTATCGAGCCTCCTCACTTTCGACGGTGTTATCGCCTGCTGCAGTGCGCACATAGCGATGAGTATCTCTGCGCATGCGTCACAGCTTATCCCGTCTGCGCATGGCGCACAACAGTTATCCGCCTCTGGCATCGACAGGGAAGCAACGGGGGAAGAGAAAAAAGGTGTTATGCGCAGGCGGCAGTCAACTTATGTACAAGACTGTCTGTCACTCAGAAGCAGAATTGTATCAGGCAAATCATTTTATAGGTAGGTGCCAATACGTAAGAGTCTTCACTGTCATAAAAATTGTCCATGTCATTTACGAATATATATTTTTGGGCGTATGCGGAAGCTGTTCTCTTTGATTGACCGCTTCACGTGGGTGGTATGGTGCGCTACATATAACCGGATGAATTTTCTCCGACTGTATAATAGTAGTTTGCATACGATTAAGTGGCGGATTTGTATCAACCACTAATTAGATATATTGCAGTAGGTTAACACAGATGTATTATTTCGTCAACAACTTTGGCAATATAAATAATATTACACTAAAAGCCTTGTCAGTTCTTAAAGCAAGCAAGTTAACTTTTTCCCATTGTTTCTCTGTTTTTTTTTTTATTATGTTGTATATGATAAAGGCCTGTGCAATGTATACGTCTAATCGTTATCGTAGGTGGCAATGTTTTGGTGTATAAATACTGTAAAAATCTGCCTCTTGGGGGCTCTAACATAATGGCCAACCATTCCGTTCAGTCATCCTTCAATCCAGGTACATGCTCCAGCAGTACAAATGATCATGAATTTACTACTGGGTTGCACATTGTCTATTGTTACAGCTTGCAGCTCAAACGTCCTGGTAAGCCGAGCCAAGCAGTGACTACTGGCGTCCCCATAAGGAGGGCTGTATCACCAGAAGCAGGGGCGTCCCACGAGCTGTGAAATTCCATTGTACGGGGTTCACGTCCGGAGAGCCCACTTGAGTTTCAACAACTAGACCATCGGACCCTACGCGACTTGCCGTGTACCCTCGAGAGGGCTGGGTTTCTTTTTCCGGGTTCGAGTTCACAGATCGCTCGGCTTTCCACTAGGGGATGCGTAGGACGGAGGACTTAACCAGTGCGAACGGAAGGCGGAGGAGGTTCCCTCCTGATTCTCATTTAACTCAAAATGGGCACGCGCGGTTCACACGTGACCTCGCTTGCGCTGGTAGGGGCTTGGGCACTCGGCGGCGCGCCATTCTACCCTGCTCTGGCCCTCAAGGGGTTAAATAAAAGCGAATGAATGTAGTCCTGTGGATCATTTTTAGAACTAGTATTCACATCTCGTTAGCCTCTTTCCTGGGAACAGTGGGAGGGCTGGGGGGATGAATAGACTTCAGCGGGGGCTTGTAAAGTGGGGAGGAAGATGAGAGCGATGGGGGAAGGGGGATGGGGAAGGAGGAGAGACGAAGGAAGAGATGCCGAGGGAGGGAGTAGATGGGTAGGCCACGGAAACAGGAGAGAGACGGACGAGGTGGAAAGGAAGGAGGCATGGAGGAAAGAGGAGAAAGGGAAGGGGAGGAAAAAGGGGAGAGGAGGGAGAACCCGAGAGGTATGGTAAGTGGGGGAGGGAGAAGGACGAAGGAGAGGGAGAGAGAGGGGACGAAAGGTAGAGAGAGGAGAGGAGGCCTCCGAGTGGAGATTGATAGGACTGAGGGAAATTGAGAAGAGAGGGTAGGGAGAGAGGAGACGAGTGAGAAAGGAGAGGGAGCGGGATGAAGGGAGAGGGGGAGAGCCCCAGTGGGACATAGGAGAGGGCCCGAGAGAGAGAGAGAAGCGAGAAAGAGAGGTGACGGAGCTTTTTGAGAGGACGAACGGAGTGAGAAAGGGAGCGGGGGAGGGGAGAGTCCCCGAGGGAAGTAACTAAATAATTAACTCTGCATCATAGTAATCACACACACACACGCCCTCTGGTTATAAACATGTCAGGAGATCAGCGCTTGGATTCTGCCTGTTCCAGGCTATAACCTGGGCTCTAAAAGGGAAGACAGGAGTTTCTAACAAGTGGATGATGAAAGGATGGAGCTAGTAGCGTAGCTCAGATCGTTGGAGCACAAGGGCACACTGTTCTAGCTCTGTGGTGGCCAACATGGGTCAGGTGTTGTCAGGTATGCACCTGCTCAGCACAGGCACGTGCAGTCGAAGGATGAGCCACTGATGAGCTACCTGGTTGAAGCAGGTGATTATCTCTTAAAACCGACATGTTGGTGGCCCCCTGAGGACTGCGCCGTTCCCACCCACTGGATATATTCTAAGGTCCAGCGATCCGGGACCACGCCCGGACGATTTTCTCCCCTAGTTCCCAGTTTCACCCCTCTGGGAGTAATACCGCTGGGGCGGTTCCAGATTATTTATTTTGTGCATTTGGTAATGTTTTCCGCACTAAATTCCCCGCGCAGCGTGTTTTTATTTACGAAAATCCGCAGCTCTGGTTCAGGAGCATAGGATAATTAAGGGCCCTTTGAGTGGGGGGAGAAGGGGGGAGGGGTATGGGAGGGCGGGGAGAATGGAGCTTCCTCCCAGGAGCCCCAAGTGCGTGCTGTGTTAACGTTTACCACGTTAACCTCGGATGCCAGAGGATGGAAGAAATCATACATTTTCAGCTTGTCCCATGCCCCTGAGAATTCCACCTTTAAATCCAAAAAGCCTATCTGTGCCAATAAATCTTCCGAAGCCGCTGACCAAAACTGGACGAACTAAGGGCATTTGTGTTGTGCATTATGACATAAACCCAAAAGCTCACGTTCTTACAGACAACATGGCTCTATCCATTAAACCCTCATTGTTAAATATCGCCATCAGGGATATCCAACTTTTTAGGAGAGATAGGTCAAAAGAGAGGGCGGAGGGGTGTGATTTATATTGCAGACCCTTACAATTTACACTGTTAATTGCCCCCCAGGCCCACCCCTCTTTTGAAAATTCTAGTGGCAAATCTGCCTCCCTTTCTAAGCAAATCTTGCCGCTGGCATCTACACGGCCCCCCTAAAGCCCTCTACCAAGGCCTTGATCTGATATCACCCAATTTCTTGGCTCCATTTCCTCTATGCAATAAGAAGAGTGAGCTGCTAGTTCTTGGGGATTTTCAGATTCAATTGGCTTACCCTAAAAACCACAAAATCCAGATTACAACGCACAGTCACTTACAACTATCGCAACTCATTTCCCAACCCACACGGATATAAACCCCTGAAAATCGCCTAACCATCCTTGCTTAGACTGGATTCTCTCCTCACAACACCAGCAAGAACTCCAATCACTCGGCATCCTTCCCACTGACATTTTCCAGTGACCATGCATAGTTTGTACTGTGTAAGGAAATGTTAAACTGCACCAATCAAGCCCTAAAGTTCTCCTCACTAGAACATTTTAAAACTTGGTAACCACAACAGTTTATGGATGACCTTACCTAACACTGCCATGGCAACAGAATCGATTAATTCCCCGACCCTGATTACTGCGCTCGACTATTTCCAATCGACGCTTATTTTAAAACTCAGCGATACCATGCTCCCACTATGCAAAAATAAGGGTACGGGGGCCCACCCTTCCATGGGTTACAACTGACCATTATGCCACTTACCAGTCAGGGATACGTGTGGAAAAGCTAACAAGTAACTGGCACTGATACCAAGGATCTCAATCACTACAGATGCAGCAGAACATGTGCACAGGCAAACAAGGCATGCAAAAGCACAATATTACTCTGACAATCTCCACCCAAAATACAACAACCCCAGCTTAACTTCAGGGAAGGTTATCAACAACATATTCCAGACTCCTAACCATCAACAACCAAGTAATATCACTAAGGGGGATAGTTACTCTGACAAAACTCCCACTGACATTGCAAATGCATTTGTCAATGATTACTTGTGGGGTGTTGCCACTAACTTATAGCCCAAAGCCAGCCCAACCACAAAAACTGAATCTCATCCTGGGAGAGTACCCCTATAGTCCCACCCCCCTCCCAACACTGCCCACAATTTTCCAATTTTTCGGCCTAGATCTATGAAGAGGAGATTATTCAAGCGCTCCTCAACTAAAAACTAAGCAGCCAAATGTGGACCTGACTTACTACAATCTAGGTTCCCTACGATTGGATTGCCCCGCCATTGCCCAAATTGACCAAAGCCTTGCGTCCCATAGTCAACTCTATCCATGTCTGCAGGCCATATCCCTAATACCTGGAAATACTGCCAGAGTTGTCCCAATCTTCAAAAGTGGCCACCAAAAACACTGTCTCAAACACAGGCCACAATCTCACTTCTCCAAATTCTATCCAAAGTCATGGAAAAATGTGTGTCCACTCCCAATTAAGCGATTCTATACCAAGACAAATTTCCATAGCCAATTCCATCTGGGTTCGTCCCAAACACTACACCGTAACTACCCTGCTAAAAGTTTGCACAATAACCAGTGTGGGAATGGAACGGGGGACAACCACTGGTGCAGGTATTCCTAGATGTTGACAAAGGCTTTGACCAGTTGATCATGCTATACCTGCTTAACAAACTCCAGAGCTATGGAATAGGAAGAAGCATGTTTAAACTGGTTTCAGTCCTACCTATCAGGAAAGATCCCAACATGTGTCCACGCTTAGGCTCTAACTCCAACCCCCTGGGGTTATATCACCTGTGTATCCCGCAAGGCTTGTCTGGGGCCCACTACTCTTCTCAGTGTTCATTAATGATCTTCCAACAGCTTTTAAGGAAGCCTCAATACACATGTATGCAGACGAACACCAATCTATATGCCACACCAGCCATTAGCCTCTTGACCTCACCACATACTTCAGTCTGACTTTTTTGACGACTCGTAAACTGGATTTCCAAAACACAACTGTTTTTTAAACACTGATAAGATGTTAAAATGGTATTTGGACCAAGACTAAATTTTTTAAGCTTCCAGTGACTGAGTCCTGTATTGATAGAACCAACGCTAACACCACCCTAACCCCTCTACTAGTTTTAATTACCCGGGGCTTGATGGGTTTGATCCCACTTAAACTTATTCGGGATGCACATTGATACCCTGTGACAACCACAGACCTATGCCAAACTAGGGGGTACTTTACAGGAACAAATCCTCCTCTAAGTCCCTGGTCAGAAAGCGTATCGCAAGCAGATGCTAATGCCAATTATTGACTATGGAGACATAGTATATGGCCTCAGCACCTCAAACCACCTTGGCAACTTGGACACCCTCACAATTCATTGTCGTTTTGTCTCCAAATGCAAACTAAACACATATCACTGGGATATGCTCAAAGAACTAGATTGGTCTCATCACTAGAGTCTAGGCGCAATAGTTGTCACCCTTCCTGTCTTGCTTTAAATCTTCATGGGCAAGCAACAGCTATGAACAAGCTCCTCACCCCTAACCATGCAGCACCTATCACCTGAGATCAGACTCCAAAAGGGGATCTGTTCATGTCCCAAAGCTCAACAAAGTATCCGCCCGCTTCTCCTCTTACCGTGCACCCCAAAACTGGAACAACCTAACAGAGACTCTTCACATCCACCACCAGTTAAGTTCTTTCAAATCTAGGGATGTTCCACACTTTAATCTGGTCTGTAACTGTCGTCATACGCCCATAATTATTTTCTTTAACGGTGCACGCAATGTCTTGTAATAATGTATACCCTGTTCAGTTATGGAACTGTATTTGTAACTATGTATTATTTGTTTTACTCTGGGCCCAGGACATACTTGAAAACGAGAGTAACTCTCAATGTATTACTTCCTGGTTAAATAATTTATAAATAAATAATACATTGTAACACTATAAAAACCACAGCGGTGATGAAATACGGGGGGTGGGCACCCTCTGCATACCACACTCCGGTTACCACCTTGTATTGTTTCCAATCAGTATACCGATAAGGATCATGTTTATAGAGACAGGGCATGTTTAATAGGTTACATGACGCTGACTGACCTTTATTTAAAATCAGTCAAATGTTTGTATTTTGAAAGAAAAAAAACACTGTAACATTTCCATGGGATGGGTTTTACCATCTTTATTGATGTCTGTTGGTGATAAGACGTGTTGTGCTAGCTGTTATAAGCCGTCGAGCTACATGGTTGTTTACGTTTTATTTACAATAATGTTTTAGCGGAAAGTAATACACGTGAGAGGTACCTCTTCCATATTCCAGCATATCCTGGCACAGGGCTGCTTTGGGTCTTTTGTTGGTAGGTCTTCTTTTTGGTAACAATAATGTATGGCCAGGGCTGCGGTAACAATTACAGTCCTGGACAGGGCTATGCGCTTTTCTGGTGGGTTAAATATACATGTCCTGGCACAGGGCTGCGGGTTAACAATACATGTCCTGGCACAGGGAGGCGGATGTGCTGGTACACAATACATGTTCTGTGCACGGGTCTTGTGGTTGTTGGAACAACTCATGTCCTGGCACAGTGACCTCCGGTAAAAACAACTAGGTCATGGCACAGGGCTGCACTGGGTAACAATACATTCCGAACATGTGGTGCTTGGTAACAATCATGTCCTGGCACAGGGCTGCTCTTTGGTCGTTTTGGTACATATACCATGTTCCTGGCACAGGGCTGCGGTAACAATACATGTCCTGGCACAG
>WSYH01018161.1:0-11240 GCA_036426205.1 Ascaphus truei
ACGACTTGTGGGCGGAGATAGACGTGTTGTGCTGGAGATAGCCGGTTTCTATAGGATAGCCGTGTGTCCTGGAGATAGCCGTGTGTGCTGGAGATAGCCGTGGGTCCTGCGAAGATGCCGGTGTCCTGAGATAGCCTGTGTGCTGGAGATAGGCCGGTGGGCTGGAGATAGCCGTGTGTCCTGGAGATAGCCGTGTGTGCTGGAGATAGCCGTGTGTCCTGGAGATAGCCGTGTGTCCTGGAGATAGCCGTATGGCCTGGAGATAGCCGTGTGTCCTGGAGATAGCCGGGCGTCCTGGAGATAGCCGTGTGTTGTGGATGATGCCGTGTGTCCTGGAGATAGCCGTGTGTCCTGGAGATAGCCGTGTGTGCTGGAGATAGCCGTGTGTCCTGGAGATAGCCGTGTGTGCTGGTGGAGAGATAGCCGTGTGTGCTGGAGATAGATAGCCGGATGTGTGAGTGGAGCTTAGCCGTGGGTGTGCTGGAGATTAGCACGTGTGTCAGCTGGAGAAGCCGTGTGTCCTGGAGATAGCCGTGTGTCCTGGAGATAGCGGTGTCCTGTATAGCCGTGCGTCCTGGAGATAGCCGTGTGTCTAATGGAGATAGCCGTGTGTCCTGGAGATAAGCCGTGTGTCCTGGAGATAGCCGTGTGTCCTGGAGATAGCCGTGTGTCCTGGAGATAGCCGTGTGCTGGATGATAGCCTGGGCTGAGATAGCCGTGTGTCCTGGAGATAGCCGTGTGTCCATGGAGATAGCCGTGTGTTGAGATGCCGTTGTGTCTGGAGATAGCCGTGTGTCCTGGAGATAGCCGTGTGTGTCTGGAGATAGCCGGTTGTGTCTGGAGATAGCCGTGTGTGCTGGATAGACCGTGGTCCGGAGATAGCCGTGTGTCCTGGAGATAGCCCTGTGGTGGAGAAGGGCTACCGTGTGTCCTGGAGATAGCTGCGTCCTGAGAAGCCGTGCGTCCTGGAATGAGTGTGAGTGGAGAAGCCGTGCGTCCTGGAGATAGCCGTTGCGCTGGAGATAGCCGTGCGTCCTGGAGATAGAGCCTGTGCTGGGTGGTGTGTCCTGGAGATAGCCGTGTGTCCTGGAGATAGCCGTGTGTCCTGGAGATAGCCGTGTGTGCTGGAGATAGCCGTGTGTGCTGGAGGATAAGCCGGGGTTTGGTGCTGGAGATAGCCGTGTGTGTGGAGATAGCCCGTGTGTCTGTCCTGGATATAGCCGTTTGTGTCTGGAGATAGCCGTGTGTCCTGGAGATAGCCGTTGTGTCCGGAGAACGTGTTCTGGAGATAGCCGTTGTGTTGTGTCCTGGAGATAGCCGTGTGTGTCCTGGAGATAGCCGGGTGTGCCGAGATAGCCTGGGTACCTGGATCATAGCCGTTTGTGTGAGAGAGTGTGCTGGAGATAGATGTGTGTCCTGGAGATAGCCGTGTGTGCTGGAGATAGATGTGTGTCCTGGAGATAGCCGTGTGTGCTGGAGAAGTGTGTGTCCTCGAGATAAAGCCGGGTTTCCTGGAGATAGCCGATTGTGTCCTTGGAGATAGCCGGTGGGCTACGGAGATAGCCCGTTTGAGTTTCCGAGATTAGTCACCGTGTGTCGGACTGATAGGCCGTGGAGTGCCGGAGATAGCCGTGTCGTTGTTTGTGTGCTGGAGATAGCCGTGTGTGCTGGAGATAGCCTAGATCCATGTGTCCTGGAGATAGCCGTGTGTCCTAATAGACGCTGTTGTGCTGGAGATAGCCGTGTGTCCGGAGTAGCCGTGTGTCCTGGAGATAGCCGTGTGTCCTGGAGATAGCCGTGGGGTGACGGTAGATAGCGTGTGCGGAGTAGCCGTGTGTCCTGGAGATAGCCTGTGTTGTCCTGGAGATAGCCGTGTGTCCTGGAAGATAGCGTGGTGCCGGAGATAGCCGTGTGTCTGGTAGATGGAGATAGCAGTTTAAGATAACTGGCCTGGAGATAAGCCGTGTGTTGGAGTAGCCGTGTGTGCTGGAGATAGCGTGTGGTCCGGCAGATAGCGGTGTCCTGGAGATAGCCGTGGGTGGGCTGGGTAGAGATCGTGTCTGGAGATAGCCGTGTGTGAGGCTGGATAGCTGTGCGGCAGATAGCCGTGTGTCATGGAGATAGGTGTCCTGGACGATAGCCGTGTTTGGGTACCGTCCTGGAGAGAGCCGTGCGTGTCCTGGAGATAGCGTGTTGTCCTGGAGATAGTCCGGTGTCGGAGATAGCCGTTTGCTGGAATCGCGTGTGTCTGGAAAGCGTTGTTGCTCGGAGATAGCCGTGTTGTCTGGAGAGAGCCTGTGTGCTCGGAAGATGCCGGGTGTCACCTTGAGATAGCCGTTGTGTCCTGGAGATAGCCTGTGTGTGCTGGAGAATAGCCGTGTGTCCGGAGATAGACCGTGTGTGCGCTGGAGATAGTCCGTGTGTTGCTGGAGATAGCCGTGTGTCCTGGAGATAGCGTTGTCTGGAAGATAGCCGTGTGTCCTGGAGATAAGCTTGCCGAGATGCCTGTGTGGATAGGCCGGCTGTATAGCGTGCCCTGGAGATAGCCGGTTGTGTCTGGAAGATAGCGTGGTGTCCTGGAGATAAGCACGTGTGTGCTGGCGAATAGCCGGTGTGAATGCGTGCTCGGCGATAGCGGTGCGAGATAGTGCTGGAATGCCTTGCCGAGATAGGAGTCTGGAAGGTGGGTCCTGGAGATAGCCCGGTCTGAGTGGGTCCTGGAGATAGCCGTGATTTGTCTGGAGATAGCGCCGTGTGTGCCGGAGATACCGTGTGTCCTGGAGATAGCGCAGTGTGTCCTGGAGATAGCGTGTGTCCTGTGAGATAGCCGTGTGTGCTCGGAGATAGCCGCTTGTGTACTGGAGATAGCGTGTGTTCGAGATAGCCGTGTGCCGGAGATAGCCGTGTGATGCCTGTGAGATAGCTGGCGTCCTGGAGACAGCCGTGCGTCCTGGAGATACCGTGTGTCTGTAGATAGCGTGTGTGGTCCTGAGATAGCGTGTGGTGGAGATAGCCGTGCGTCCTGGAGACGTTGGAGAATCGGTGTGCTGGAGATAGCCGTGTGCCGGAGATAGCCGTGTGTGCCGGAGATAGCCGTGTCCTAATGCTGTGTCCTGGGTAGCCGTGTGTCCCTGGAGATAGCCGGGTGGACTGGAGATAACGCAGTTGTATGGAGGAATAGCGTGTGTGCTGGAAGCTAACAGTGTGTGATGGAGATTGGAGATAGAAGTAGTGTCCTGGAGATAGCAGTTGTGTTAAATTCATTGGAGATGGTGTGTGGTATAAAATAAATGGATACTTTAGATCTCAAATGGGGTTGGAAAATGGTGGTGTATAAACTATATCGATAGTAGTATTGGTTGGATAATTTGTGGAGGTAAATGATATGAATGTGTTATATCTGGTGGTGGTGAGAGTCATATGGTGGTTTAATTGCTCTGCTTCATAACTCAAATAATTCTGGAGTGGCTTGGATAAACTGGGATTCGATATGGACTTGGAGACTGTTTATTGATATGGGGTTGGATTGGCTTTTATTGGAAATATCCACAATTTTTGGTGGTATATGGCTTCACTGTGAATGGAGGTTAACTGACTTGTTATTCTTTTCTTTATTGTTTAAGTTCGTTTCTTGGATTATATTTTTGATATTTTTGGATGGATAATTAATTTTGGATGATGGGAATTACTGGAATCATAAATGTGGTAACTTTAGACACTTTTCTGTGAATTTTAAACTAACATAAGGGCTTGGTGTAATGGGTGAAATTTTGCGTCTTACATGAACTGGCCAAATGGATACATCTGAATAGGAACTGGGGCACTATGGACTATGGGTACTATGCCCCTAATGATTTTATAATTGCCATATAGGATGGGCATGATTGTTATTTATTGGTGTATTTTGGACATATTGTGGAATGGACTCTATTTCATTTGGATAATACTGGATCATTATTATATATTTTTTATATTGTGATCTTGGATGGTTATATTTTTATATGGACTACTATAATTTTATTGTATTGGACTTGGGGGTTATTTTTGTATGATGTCAATCTTTTGTAAGTTTGGTGTTAATTGGTAACATCATTGGAGTGTACATTTAATTTAATGAAGTATGTGGGATATTAAATAAAGAATTCTTGGATTTTTGGTGTTTGTAATTGCTATTGCAATCATGATTTAATGTTAATTATCTTATGGTGGTATGTATGATAAAATTGGTTAATATAATGGCTGGTAATATGGATTGAATGGTCGAATATATGGATAATTTTTTCATTGAGTAATTACTTTAAAATGGCTTATAATGTACACCACTGGAGGTAACATGTCAATATTAGTGATGGAATTTGGGGAAATAAATATATGGTAATTTGGAATTTGGAACACTGTAACTGGAGATTGATATATTATTGGTGGAATCGGATCGTGGTGGAATGATTTATGGCAGACTGTTGCGAAATTGATGATATTCTTGGAACAATTTTGGTATATTTGTTGATTATGATATGGTTATTTGGCCAATATATGATGGAATATATATATTATTGGTGTGTATGAATTATTGGATATTGTAGGGGTTGTGGACTTGGTTTATATTATAATTGGTGGATGTTAATGGACCTTGATGTTTGTTACTGATGACTTATCTGTGCTATTATGTCTTGGAGATAACCTGTGTTTTTATGGACCTGGACTTGATGGACTGCTCTTGTCTTCCTCCTGGAGTGTGGTTGCCTGAAATGGATCTTGGTTCTCGGCTTCTATTGGCTTTTTTGGGACGGGAATATTTGTCCTAAATTCCTCTTCCTCTACTGCTTCATTGGGTGCACCTTGTTGTGATTCTTGGTGCTGTGTTGTGGTTCTGATCTACCTAATTCATAATTCTTTCCGCTTAACGGAGATTGGCCTGCTGGCTTGGCTAACCTTGTGCTTTTTTTGGTATGGCATCGGGCCTTTCATCTTGGCAGGATGCCTGCCCTCCTCTCCCTGGCTGCTGCAATCATTGGTTTGGTGGTCCGATGACTTGTGTTGGTTCATGTGGCTGCAACTGTCCTGGCTCATTATTTCATGTGCCTCCTGTGGTCCAACTCTTCTGCTTTTGTCCATTTTTCGTTGGCTCCTTGTACCCTTTGCTCTCTGGTCCCTTTGGCTTTGTTCCATATGTGGTTCCTGGATGGTTGGCTGCTCCTCCTGGAGATTCTCCCATGTTCCACTGCTGGCATTTCCCAATGCTTGTCTATTGGTATGTCCTATTCTCTCCTGCTTGGCTTACTTGTTGGCATTGTGGTCTGGCATACTTATGTATTGTTCTGGAGATACACATGGATTTGCTTGTTTTACCTGATGTCTTTGGCCTGGAGATCTGGTAACTGGAATTTGGTAATTTGGTTGGTTGTTTGGCTTATGGAGTTGGTATGTCTGGATACCCACACAAATAATAACACTGTTGGTTTTTAATGTGGTAAAATGGGGGGGAGTTGGTGGTGGTGTGTATGGAATGGATTGGACACTAATTTGACTTCTTGTGGGTATCGGAAAATGTTACATTGAAATTAATTATTTAAATCCTGGAATGAAATTGGTGGTACATGTAATTTTGATTGTGCTATGATAAATAGGAGGATGATAGTCACAGTTATGGTGGATATTTTTAAATGTGGAAATGGCTATTATCATAATGGAGTTTTGGGTGGATTATTATGGAGATATGTTATAATTGGTCTTATACAATTGGTGTACTTTTTGTTTTTAGTAATGAGTGGAATGGACATTAATTGGATGCGGATTGATGGTTATGGTTGTTACCTGGTTGTAATATTGGGTGGTGTTTAAAAATAACTGGATTGGATATATATGAGGTCAATAAACATGCTGTTAATTTGAATGTGGAGTGTTTGGTGTGTATGGTTGTGGTATGCAGTAAGCTTTAATTGTTGTAATTTATCTGTAATTCTTGTCTAATCTCAAATGGTTGAAAATTTATGAATTACTGGATAAGTAATTTTATAATAATTATGGTGTTCTTATTATTATACTAAATGGATTTATCGTGAGATGTCCTACCTTAAATAGTTGATGGTGTGGATGTTAATGTTAAATTGATCTATGATGTTGCGCATGGTATGGTTTGGATGGCTTGTGGATGCTGGACTTTGACATGGAGGTATTCCTGATGGGTGGACCCGTTCTCGTGGAATATGTATGATCTACTGCTGTTGTTCGGATTATGTTGCTGGAGCAATACCTATGGGCTGGCACTGGGAATTAACTATTATTGTTGGGTTGTTTTGGCTTTTGGTCCTATTGGTGGTATGCTGGAGTGGCTCTCTCCCTCTGGTGCTTGGTGGAGTCTGTGGTGGGATATTCCTGGCGATCCCTGTCTGGCGTCATGGCTCCCCTTTCTCTGCCTTGGTATATTTGGCTGACACCCCTTGTCCTCCCTGTGCACTTCTGATGCTGTTCCTGGAGATACCCTGTTTCTCATTTGTGCTCCTTGGTTGGAGATGGGTATTCCACCCTGTCTGATTGGCATCTCTTTCCTGCCTTTGGCCCTCTTCTTGATGCCTTGCCCACTTTTTTTTTGTTTCTTTCGCTTTGATCTGGCTCCATGGTGTTGGAGACTTCCTTGGTTTATGGTTCCGGTGGCTGGTCGTGCTGTGTCCCTTGCTATGGATTCTGCTGCGGGTGGTCTGCTGGCCTTATTTTGGCCTTGCTTGTCTTACAATTTGTCTAATGGCTGCGCTTAGGATGGCTGGTCTGCTTGGCTGGTGCTGGCCCCCTTTGGTTTGTTCTTTTGGTCTGGTTCTGTCCCTCTGGAGACCCTTCCCGTGTTTTGTTGGGTACTGCTGCCTTTTCCTTCTGGCTGCTTGCTGGCTCACTCGGGCGTCGTGCCTGTCCCTTGATGCTCTTGTGGTTCCTGGCCTATGAGATTCTTATGGAGACCATACTTGTCTTGACTGATGTTGGTGGCTCTCTGGGTGTGACTCTGGTCCTGGTGTTATGGTCTTGGTGGTACTTTTCTCATTGTTCATTGCTGGGTCCCCTCTGGACTGGCTGCCTGTCTATGACTTTTGTAATCTTGGATTTTTGGCTTATTTGATTTGTGCTACCAGGAGAATGCCCTGTGACCCTTTTGGATTTGTTTGGAGATTTCTTCACTGTTGGACATATTGGTCCATGAAATTGCAACCTTTGCTTGCATGGAAGTTCTGGCATTACTATATCAATGCTCGATTCAAGGATATATGGAAAATGTGGCTGGAATGGTCATAATGGTACATAATACTGGATGATTTTGGTTGTTTATATGTGGTGGTGGAGATATGGGGGATGCTACACTTCTATGTAGGGTTGGATTGCAACAAATAGAATTTCTTTGCTTTGACTATCTGTGGTATACTGGCTGAAATCTCTGGCTGATATCAGTTGGAAGATATGCTCACTTACATTTATTGGACTGGTCTGTGGTTTATGGAGGTGTTTGATTTTGGTGGTTCCTTGGACCTTGGAGTAATGTGCTTCGGCATCATGGATTCTGATGTTGTGACTGCTACTGTCATCTTGCTTATGCTCCCTTTGGCCTCTGTATGTTCAATTACATATATTGGCTCTCACCACTTTTTGTCTCTCTGGCTGGAACTATCCTGCTCATATTTTTTGTTTGATGTGTATTGGAGATTAACTTCCTGGTGGTCTGGTTCTTATTGTATATATCTCGGCTTGGCATTGTTCTGTGGAGCACATGGACTCTTCTCCTGAGGGTTTTGTGGCCTGTTACTTGGTCTGCTGGAATGTTGATGAGAGATCTGGCGGGAGACTTCTATGACTGGCTCTTGGTTTGGAAGATATCAATTCCAATCTGATCCACAATTGATGGACTTCTCTTCTTTGGTTTGGTGGTCCTTTCATCTATGGGATGGATGTCCCATGTACTGTCTGATTGTCCTGCCTTTCTGGTGGTTTTTGTAATTCTTATGGTTCCTGGACTGCTCCATCTGCCACTGGCTTTTGATGGCCTCTGGCTCCTAAACTCCCCCTTTTTCATCATGTGGATTCTTCTTCTGTCTCAAAATTTGGCTTGTGGAGATGGTAGATGGAGGCCCTTTGGTTTGGCATGGCTCCTCCAACTATGAGTTTGCCTTATGAGGGGCATCTTCTTGGAATCTTCGGTATTCTGCTGGGCAACCGGTATTATTATACACTCCACTGCGTTTGGGCAACATGTTGTGATTTTCCTTCTCTTCTTTTGGAGATCTGGATGGCAAGTTGGCTGATACATCATGGTGTGGCATGGGACTGGTGGTGGTCTGGTTCCTTCGCCATCCACAACTGGGTTGTTGGAATGCTGGTGGATCCTGGCATTCACTTCTGTGATTATATGTGCTGGTGGCTGATGGGTATCTTAATGATTCATTGTAATTATCTCAATGATTGATGGTGGCTAAAGGGATTGTTGGAGACTCCTCTCATATGGTTTGGTATGTTGATGTAATGCATGGAATCTTATCTTTGGTGCTCTTTGGTTTTGATATTGGCATGTATCTGGACGCTGATATTGGATTAATGAACCCACACACAACATGCTGGACGGGTACTGGTCTCTGGATGTTGTGTGGGTCTCCTCCTGCTGTTCTGTGGTGCTTGGTCTCTGCTTTTCCTTTTTCCTGCCTGTTCCCCCTGGAGATTGTTGGAATTTCTGGCTTCTCCTGACCCCCTTATGGTGTCCTGTCTGGATGGATTTTTCTGCGAGTGGCTGTCTTGACATGTCCTTGGTGCTGGCTTTGGAGTTGGATCTTGCTTTCATTGTTCATATGGTCTGTGGCTTCTGATGTGGGTGTACCTGGAAGGGAACTGCTGATGATGATATCTTGATGGCTTGGGCTGTGGCTTGGTTTGTGGTTGATGATGTTGGAGCCTGTGGCTTTGACCCTGGGCTGGACATTTTTTAATTTGTGGCTGGAATTTTTACTGGATCTGCTTTATGTCACTTGGTTATTAATTGGACATTGATCGGTTCTGTTACTGGACCTGATTTCTGGTGGATTGCTATGGATTTTATGTTTCTGGAGTACATACTGGTCTTGATGGTATGAAATAAATGGAAATATTCCCCTGATGCGAAAATTGAAATTGGTTAAATCTAATATATGTATAATCATCAAATGTTGGATATGGATTATATACATTGGTGAATGCTGTTGGAACCTGGTGATGGTTTGGCTTATAATTAATGGTTTGAATGTGAATTGATATGATCATAGCATGGCTGTGTATCAATGTTGGAGATGTTATGTGGACAATGTTTGATAACTAAATAAATATTTGAATAATATAATGTTATGGTGTAGGATTATTTTTTGGTTTATTAAAATGGTTGGTGAAAAATTTATGGATAAATAATCAATATATATTGGTTTGAGGTATGTGGTTGGTATATATGGGGGAATATGTTTGATCCCTGACCCTGCCTCTGATTCTGCATGAGGCGTCTGTTGGGTGGTGATTTCTTTGTGTCTGGTTACTCATTGTGGCCCTTGTTTGGCTGGCCCTGGGAGATCCTTGATTCTTTGGATGTTGACCTTCTTTTGTTTCTCCTGGCCCTCTATCTACTTCTGACCTCTGGGTTGTGGTTGGTTTCTCTGGATGTTTGCTATGGAATCTGCTGCGTGGTCATCTGGTGTTTGGGCTCTTGGATGCCTGCTGGTGGCTGTTTCATGGTGCTTCTGGACCTCTTCTCATATGCTCTGTGGCTTAACTTCCCTGGGCATTTTTCTGTCCTGTGGATATATGTGGGGCTTTTTGGCTGGAGTCGCATGGCAGCTTCCTGGCCTGCTTGCTGGTTTGGCTGTCCCTTGGCCTGCCTTGGTGTGGCTGGATGCCTTGGCTTTGCCCTGGCTGTCTGTTCTCCCTCTGATCTCTGTACCTGGACTTGGTTGGTGGCGGACTATTTTCTGGCTTATCTGGAGATTCTTGACTGCCTCCCTTTTTGGCCTGTTTTGTTCCTCACTCTGTCCTGGAGTCTTCCCCCTCGCGGTGGACTTGGACGGAACTGGCCTGTATCTGGCCTCCTGGACCCGTCGCTTATCTGGTGGATGCTTGGCATTTGGTTGGTGTGTTGGCCCGCTCCACTCTGCACTCTGTTCTCTACTGGCGTTGTTTGTCCGCCTTTTTGGCCAATGTTTGGTGTTCCTCTCCTGCTTCGGATGGAATAGCCGTTGTCCTGGAGATAGCCGTGGTTGTGCGGGAATATGCGTAGTCCCTTGGTTCTGGACCGGGGGATATTGGCTGATAGCCGTGTTCCTGGAGATAGCCGTTGTGTCCTGGAAGATAGACGTGTGTGCATGAGACTGTAATGCCGTGCGTCCGGAGATAGAGTCTTGTCCGGAGACTCGAATGTGGTCCTGAGATAGCCGGTTGTCCTGAGGATAAGCCGGTGTCCGTGGGATAATCGTGCGCCTGATCTGTGCGTAGAATAGCCGTGTGTCCTGGAGATAGCCGTTTTCGCTGGAATATCGGATGTCCTGAGTAGCCGGTGTGCGGGAGATGCCGTGGTGCGCGAGATAGCCGTGGTTCTGGAGTAGCCGTGTGTCCTGGTAGATAGCCGTGTGTCCTGGAGATAGCGGTCTGAAAGCCGTGTGTGCTGGAATAGCCGGGTCGTCGGAGATACCGTGTGTCTGGAATAGCCGTGTGGTCTGGAGAAGGCGTTGTTAGCTGGAGATAGCCTTGCTGATTGCGTCGTCTGGAGATAGCCGGTGTGCCTGGATAGAGTGTGGTCCTGGAGATAGCGTGTTTGGGTGTGGGGGCAGTGAGCGGGCAGTGAGAGGGCAGTGAGCAGGGCAGTGAGCAGGCAGTGAGCAGGGCAGTGAGCAGGCAGTGAGCAGGCAGTGAGAGGGCAGTGAGCAGGGCAGTGAGCAGGCAGTGAGCAGGGCAGTGAGCAGGGCAGATAGAGAATGAGTGAGGGCAGATAGAGAATGAGTGAGGGCAGATAGAGAATGAGTGAGGGCAGATAGAGAATGAGCGAGGGCAGATAGAGAATGAGTGAGGGCAGATAGAGAATGAGCGAGGGCAGATAGAGAATGAGCGAGGGCAGATAAGGAATGAGTGAGGGCAGATAGAGAATGAGAGGGGCAGATAGAGAATGAGAGGGCAGATAGAGAAGGAGTGAGGGCAGACAGATAATGAGCGGGGCAGATAGATAATGAGAGGGGCAGATAGAGAATGAGTGAGGGCAG